>JAJIBD010013711.1:0-34761 GCA_021461705.1 Cryptotis parvus
TTTAGAAGACTGTCTGTGAATGTTGAATCCAGTTGAGCACATATTTATCACCTGGTGCTGGTCCGGGAAACAGGGACTCGGTTGTTGTGGATGACCATCAGGAAGGTGCTCTGTATTTTGCAGTTTGTGTGGTATGTTCTGGGCCACGGTGATGGGTTTTGAGTCAGTGCGCTCAGTTGGTACCCCATGACTGTCACTCTGATACTTGTGGCATGTGTGCTCAGGGGTTCAGTCATAATCTGAACTTCTAGAACTGAGAACAGATAGGGACGTTGGCATGGGTGCAGGGGTGAGGGCGTTCTGCAGACATGGGCAATCAGGATTAAAGGATTCTTTGCCTTTCAGGGTTTCCTTGGAGAGAATCTTCACTCAAGAGCTTACCAGCAGTCCAGGATGGCCAGCAAGGGACCCTCGGCCTCAGCATCACCAGAGAACTCCAGTGCAGGGGGTCCCAGTGGCAATGGTGCTGGCGAGAGTGGAGGGCAGGACAGCACCTTCGCGAGTGTAACATCTGCCTGGACACGGCCAAGGATGCGGTTATTAGCCTGTGTGGCCACCTCTTCTGGTCAGTGTCCCCGCCACCACCCCGAGGCAACACTGCTGGCTTAGAAAATTCAGGGCCCCAGGCTACCATGGAGCAGGTAGTTTCCCACCTACTTTGGTTCCTAGTAAACTCAGGTCCAAGAGGCAGCTCTGGGTCCCTCTCCCAGCTCCACACCCCTCCTCTAAAGTTACCATGCTCATCACTCCAGTGACCCCTGCGCCGCTTGCTGTGCTGAAGCGAGGAGTAGACCACAGTGGCTAGGAGCAAGGCAGAACCGACTGCCTTGTTCAGAATCCTCACTCTGCCGCTTTTACAGGATGATCCTTGGACAGTATGAACAGCACCTGGCCCCATTTTTCAGGGTTGTTTGTGGGCAGTGGTTGACTCAAAGTATGTAAAAAGTTTAGACAACACGTAGCATCCAGTAAATAGGTGTTAGCTATGGTTTTAGTAATTGTCACAAATTTCTGTATCTGTGGGGGATGAAGTGGCAGACTTCAGCCTGCAGACTTTCACAGGTCTCAGGTGAAAGGCTCCTGGAGTCTGGGTGGATGTTAAAAACAGTTTTACCTCATGGGGCCAGAGAGGAAGTACAGCTGGTAGGACATTTGCCTGGCATGCAGCTGACCTGGAGTTGTATCCCCAGTATCCCTTATGGTCCTCCGAGCACTGCTAGGATTAACTCCTATCACAGAACCAGGAGTAACCCTTGAATGTTGGCAGGTGTGGCCCAAAAATAAACAAACTTTCTCTCTTGATTTTAAACCTTTAAACTGTACCTTGAGAGGTGAATTGGGGTAACAATGCCAGGTAAGGAGTATGTGCCACCCCAAGACAGGCAGTTGCTTGCTAGGGACAGGCATATGCGTTGTTAGACTCTCCCGGAACACTGAGGCTGCTGTGTGACAAATAGCATCCTGGGTAGACCGAGAGTATTTGGAAACAGGTAGTTAAGGGAGGCTAGGCCAGATGAGGAAACCCAGATTTGACTGAATAGACGTAGTGTGCTGCTGAGCAGGGGAGTGGTGTGAAGGAAGGGGCAGTTAAGCAGTAATTTAAGATGTTTGAGTTGGCCACTAGAGTAAAAGAAAGTTATAAAAAGATAATTTTATTGTGATTTATTTAAATTATACCAGTTAGCGGGGCTGGAGAGAGAATATAGTGGGTCAGGTGTAGGCCAGGAGCCATAGTACAGCGGGGAGGGTGTTTGCCTTGCGCGCAGCTGACTCGGGTTCAATCCCGGCATCCCATAAGGTCACCCAAGCACCTCCAGAAGTAATTCCTAAGTGCAGAGCCTAGAGTAACCCCTGAGCATTTCTGGCTATGACCCAAAAAGAAAAAAAAAAAGGCAATAGTGGATCAGGTATATGCTTTGCTCATGTGAGGCTGACCCAGGTTCAATGTCCAGCACTCCATATGGTCCCCTGAGCACCACCAGGAGTGGTCCCTCAGTACAGAGCCATGACTTAGCCTTGAGCACCGCCAGGTATGGCCTCAAAACATAAAATAAATTGGCAACTAGTATATATGCTAAGAAATTGGTGAATGAGTGGAATGGGGGAATTTATTTTGAGGCTCTTCCCTGATTTTTTTTGGGGGAGGTTTGGGCCATGTTTTTTGAGGCTCTTTTCATGATTGAGTTGAGGTAGAGATTTGGTACTTGGGCTACTTCTGACTGTGTGGGGAGATTGCTGCTGCTGCTGCGTAGAAAGCATGCACCCAGCCTTGAGCTAGCTCTCTGACGCTGCTGCTTTTAGTTCAGAAACTGTTATCAGCCCTCTCCTAGAAATTGATGATTCCCTAGAGTATCATAAAACTAGGACTTGATGTGAGTGACAAAATTTAGAATTAAAGGACAGCCAGAGAGAATAGTGCAAGGGGCAAAGCTCTTTGTTGCATGCTTTCAACCATGGTTGGATCCCTGGTCCTGCCTATGACCCTGGACATCACCATGGCTCACTTTTGAGCTCAGAGCCAGGAATATCCTCAGCACTGCTGAGTGTGGCCCCAACACAAACAAAAAAGTAAGAATTCTACTGGAGGAGCTGGAACGATAGTACAGTAGGTTGGGCGTTTGCCTTGCTTGCTGCTGATTCTTGGTCCTCGGCATCCCATATGGTCCTCTGAGCACCTCCAGAAGTGATCCCTGAGAACAGAGCCAGAAGTAAACCTTGAACATCACTGGGTGTGACTCAAAAAGGCAAACAAACAAGCAAAAAAGAATGCTATTAGAATGTCATAGACTAAAAAAAATGAAACAAATGCTTTCAGTCAGGGTCCTTTGTTTTGGAAAAGTCTGCCAGTCTTTCTGTGCCTCAGATCTCTAAAATGGAAATAATTTACTTCCTACTTGAAACATTATTTGGCCACACCAGGCTTAGAGTGTTACTTAATAAATGGCAGCAGGGCCGGAGCCATAATCCAGCGGGTAGGACATTTGCCTTGCATGAGGCCCGACCTAGTTCGATCCCGGCGTCCCATATGGTCCCCTGAGCACCTCCAGGAGTAATTCCTGAGTGCAGGGTCAGGAGTAACCCCTGACCATTGCCGGGAGTGGCCCCAAAAAGCAATCAATCAATCAATAAGCAAACAAACAAATAAAATGGCAGCAGACTGGGAGTGTGACTTCAGTGGTAGAGAGCATAAGCCCTGAATGTGTGAGGTCCCGGCTTTGATTTCTGGCACGTTGTGGCCCCTAAGCACTGTGGATATAGTTAGCCCTGCCCTGCCCCCAGCATCTCCACTGCAATAGAAATAAAAGGCAACATTTGTCATCATTGTCCTAATCGTTAAGTTTCCTGTGAAGAACAGAGGATGGAGATTTGCGAGTTTTTGGGGATCCTCAGCTCTGTTTAGAATGGCATTGCCAGGTTCATGTTGGAGCTAGATGCCATGTGTCCCTTGCATTCAGGGGTTTGTACATCTAGATTTTGCGGCTGAATTGTTTAGGAATTAAGGAAGGAATGCTCTGAGTTCAAACTTGAGTCAGTAGGAGAGGCCGTTGATGAGAACAGAAATCATGTCTACATTTTCCACTGTCGTGGCACATGGCAGGTATGTGCAGTATGTAAATGGTTAGATGAGTGAGTGAATGACTGTCTGAAGGAATTAATTAAAGATTGATTAGAAAATCTGCAGTGAGGACCAGGGAGATAGCTTGAAGGGCCATAATGCATACCTGTAGTCTCAAAGTGCAAAGTTGAATCCCCAGCACAGGATCCCCATGCACCTCTGGACTGGGTGTGGTGCTGAGGCCCCACACACTGCCATTGAGGCCTTATTGACACTTAGCCCTGGTTACAAGCAGCTCTGCACCCCAAGCCAAGCACTGAGCCAGCAGCCCACACAGCCAGGCCAGGTGTATCTGGGAGAAGCCCCTGGGCCCCATGCGCACTGTTTGGGAAGGCCCTTCTAATCCCCCACCTCAAGCCTGGACTTAGGGTAACTTCTCCTTGGAGCCTGTAGAGGCGTTGTTTTTACCCAATACTAGGTTAGAGGAGGATTAATAAACTGAAAGTCAGCTGGCTTGATTTTTTTTTTTAGACCTGGTACTTAAGGTGAGTTTGTTTCACCTTTCTGCATTTACTTTTTGTCATTTTCAGATGAGAGATTTCAGGACTCGGGAGATAGCTCAAAGGGCGAGATTCCAAGCCTTGTGTGCAGAAGCACTCCGGTTCAGTCTCCTCCTCCCCATACCACAGGGATAGCTCAGGGAGCCAACGTTGCCAGACCTGAACTGTCTGGCCTTCAGAGCCGGACTGAGGGGCTCCCTGGTTCCCAGAACACTGTTAGGGAAGAAATACAACAGCAGCAGCAGCCAGCAAATGAAACGTATCTTTATATTGTGGGGCTGGAGAGATAGTACAGTGGATAGGGTACTTGCTAGCACGCTGGTTCAGTCTTGAGCGTCCCATATGTTCAGGAGTAATTCCTGATGCAGAGCCGCAAGTAAACACCGGAACATACCTGGGTGTGACAAAAGACAAAAATAGATAAATGAATAAAAAATTTAAAGATTGAGAAGCAGCTTCTCTGTTGAAACTCATCCAGCTGAGATTTAAAGAAGCTTTTACTGGGGCCGGAGCGATAGCCCAGCAGGTAGGGCGTTTGCCTTGCACGCGGCCGGCCTATGCCGCCCGGGTTCGATCCCCGGCATCCCATATGGTCCCCTGAGCACCGCCAGGAATAATTCCTGAGTGCAGAGCCAGGAGAAACCCCTGAGCATTGCTGGTGTGACCCAAAAAAAAGCAAAAAAAAAAAAAAAAAGAAGCTTTTACTGCCATCCCCGTCTTTTTTCATTACTTAAAGACTATTTGGGGGGCAGAGCGATAGTCCAACGGTAGGCGTTTGCCTTGCGCGCGGCCAGCCCATGCCGGCCCGGGTTCGATCCCCAGCATCCCATATGCTCGGTCCCCCGAGCACCGCCCGGAGTAATTCCTGGATGCAGAGCCAGGAGTAACCCCTGAGCATCGCCAGGTCTGACCCCAAAAGAAAAAAAAAAAAAAAGACGTTTTTGCAGTAGACCTGACTCCAGCCCACCTACTTCCTGCCAGCAAGTTCTTAGCACTGAGGACAGCCCTAAGATTTTATTAACACAGATCTAAATCCTCCCGTGTTCAGTTAAACTTTTTTTTTGCTTTTTTTTTTTTTTTGGGGGACACAACTGGCAGTGCTCAATGGTTTCTCCTGGCTCTGCACTCAGGAATTACTCCTCGCGGTGCTCAGGGGACCATAAGGGAAGCCGGAGATCGAACCAGGGCGGCACAGGCCTGCAGCGTGCGAGGCAAATGCCCTACCGCTGGGCTACCGCTCTGGCCCCTCCTGTTAAACTTTTAAGGAGACTGTGAGCCAACTGAAACTGAGGTAAAATAGGGCTATGTGTGAGTGCAAGCATCCACAGGTAGTTTTGCTTGTAGAGAATCCTTACTTGATTCAGATGTCATAAGCCTTCAAGAGTTCACCTATAAAGAATGTGGGTCTGGGAGAGTCTGGGACCGCAAGGTCTTCACAGGTAATGGAGTCCTGGGGCTAATGACTGGCGTTCAGCCTCTATGGCCTCGTTCCTGTGGTTTTACTTATTTTCTAACATCAGTGTCTTGACTGACTACTAGTGATGCCCGCACACCCTCAGTGGATTGTAGTGATTCTTTCCCCCCCGTTTCTCTGTTCCCAACACCCTCAGTGTTTCTGCTAATGAAAGCATTTTTCTTCTTTTCTCCCCTTCTTTCTCCTTGATGACTGGTTGCCCTTGGGGACTCTGGCAGTTGGCCATGTTTACATCAGGTAAGATGCTTTTCATTTTACTTTGTCTTTCATCAGCTGTGGTTGCACAAGGCACTCCTGGTCTCAGGAGACTGCTGTCAGAAGCTGCAATCTCCCTTGCTTGTGGGTTCATTTGCTTGCTTTCCCCCAAGTCTCCCTGCCCACCTGCCCACTGACAGAGCTTGATGACACTGAGAGGAGGTTAATGTAATTCCCAGGATTCCTGACTGTACATAGTGCCTCCTCTGGCCTTAGCAAGCCACTGCCTCTTGGGTTCCCCATCCTCATGTGGAAATTGTGTTGAATTTGATAGTTTGGTAGGTTTTACTCTGTAGAAAGAATCATATCACCGGTGCCCCTATCTTTAAAGATCTGGAAGATGTTGTGGGGGACGTTTTTGATATCAAAAAGCTTTGATATCCCTGAGCATCACTGCGTGTCACCCTAAGCCCAAAAATCATTTGTCCAGCTTCCATAGTATTATGAAAAATCAGTCATACACCCTGCTTAGAGGGACAGAGCAAGGCCTGCATGTATCCACTGTTTCCACTGTTGCCTGCAGTAGGTCCCTCACTGGTAGGTAGTTGGGAGGAAAAAAGTGTGGGGAAGGACAGAGTTGCTGACCATTAGAGTCTCAGGACCTAGATGGAAGAGAGGAGATAAGAGAGGGGTTCTGGTTTGTTTGGGGGCTGCGTTCTGATCCCAGGGGAACCCAGAAGAGCACATTTATAAATACATAATATGTACATTTTGAGTACAGGCTCCACCAGAAGCAATCCCTAAGCACAGAACCCAGAGTAAGCCCTGAGCACTGCCAGGTGTGGCTCCCAAATCAGGAAAAAATGTGTTTTTAATATAACCAGTATAAAGGTTTGGGGATCCCCATATAGAATTCAGGCTTTTTTAAATACTGAAAGCAGGGCCCGGAGCGATAGCCCAGTGGGTAGGGGCGTTTGCCTTGCACGCGGCCAGCCTATGCTGGCCCGGGTTCGATCCCCGCATCCCATATGGTCCCCGAGCACCGCCAGGAGTCATTTCTGAGTGCAGAGCCAGGAGTAACCCTAAGCATTGCCGGGTGTGACGCAAAAAAAAAAAAAAAAAACATTTAAATACTGAAAGCAGTAACTGAATGCAAATGTCACTGAAAGTACATATAAAAAATTAAGTGAATTTAGATAATAAGCAAAGCAGTAAATCACCAGAAAAAATCCCATAATTGGGAAAATACTACACAAAGGAGACACCACAGAAAAGTGACCGCCAGGGTAATACCAGGCTCCATTGGAGAAGTGGCCGTTTAAAGTTGCTCGTGCCTGCACCAGATCCCAAAGTGAAGCCCCAAACTCAAGCACAGGCCCCTTGATACAACCCAGGCCTGCGCTTTCTTCTTGCTGTATTACTGGGAACCCAGAGAGAATGATGCGTGAAGAAGCCTATGTAATTATGATGCTGTTTAAAGGCAGTTTTGATTTCACCACTAGTAAATATGTGTTATTAAGTGCCAGGGGCAAGAGTCGGAGTTAGTTCCTTGAGGTATTCCATGTTGAGGGCTCTGACTTGGTGTTGGCTTGCGCCGTTCATGCCTCTTTTCTCCTGCTTGCAGTGGTTAGAGACCAGACCTAACAGGCAGGTGTGTCCAGTCTGCAAAGCCGGCATCAGTCGAGACAAGGTCATCCCGCTCTACGGCAGGGGCAGCACGGGACAGCAGGACCCCAGGTAAGGCCTTGGGCTCGCTCACACACTTTCCTCCTCCTCCCTTGATCTTTCCTTTAATTCCATCACTCCTTTACCCAGTCATTCCTTAATGCTTGCTGACCCTCAGTTCTGAGGATGTGCAGGGAGCAAGCTGAGAGTCAGGGAACCAAGTTCTGGGTTGGAGCGATAGTGCGTACTGTATTGCACAGAGCCAACCCGGGTTCAATCCCTGCATCCCATACGGTTCCCTGAGCACCACCAGGAGTAATTCCTGAGTGCAAAGCCAGGAGTAACCCCTGACCATTGCCTGGTGAGACCCAAAAAGAAAAAAGGGAGGGGGGCGAAAAAGTTCTGGATTTGATTACCGATACCACTGAGTGAGCCTCTGCCAGTGGATAGACGGTGTGCTTGGGCCGCATATAAGTCATCACAGAGGCCAAAGTAGACAAAGCAGTATGAAGAAGCAGCCTAAGAACAGGTGTCCAGCAGGAGAATAGGGCAGGGAGCAGCTGTAAGAGAGCTCTTTTGATGGTCTGGCACCTCTCCCCCAAAATAAATCTATTAAACCTGGCGATATTGCTTGCCTTCCCACTCCACCATTCCCTATAGGTATTTGCCATATTTCTTTTAAAGGGACTTAATTAGCCCTTCATACTCACAAACTTTTATATTTGCTGTCCTGGCTTTTCTTTTTTTTTTTTTGGGGGAGGTCGCTCCCGGCAATGCTCAGGGGTTTCTCCTGGCTCTGCACTCAGGAATTACTCCTGGCGGTGCGGGGACCATATGGGATGCCGGGTTCGAACCCCGGGCCAGCACAGGCCAGCCACGTGCAAGGCAAATGTCCTACCCGCTGGGCTATCGCTCTGGTCCCCTGTCCTGGCTTTTGTGCTGTCCCCAGGAGAAGGAGAGCTCAGCCCCTGTTCAGCCCCTTGTACTTCCTCTGACTTAGGTTCATCTTCAGTGAACAGCTCCAAAGATAACCTCCTTGAAGTAGAGCCTCTTTCCGCATTAGTTGTTCTTACCATAGTAGAAGAGGCTAAGACTCAGATACAAACAGAATTGAAGTATAAGTTGTCGGAAAGATGTAAGAGGTAAAGCTGACTTACAGGACAGATCAGAGAACTGCTGAATCTCAACCCTCTTGGCTGACAAATCCTCCTCTGTTCAAAATTGGATTAAGGATTTCTTCCTATCGTCAGTGACTTCTGTATCATACAGCCTTGGGAGAGCAGCTAGGTGGCATTCACCCCCTGTCTGGGCAAATGTAGACTTTACATTTAGTTTTGTTTTTCTTTTTTGGGTCACACCTGGCAATGCTCTGGGGTTACTCCTGGCTCTGCACCTAGGAATTACTCTAGCGGTGCTTGGGGACCATTTAGGAGGCCGGGGATCAAACCCAGGTCGGCTGTGTGCAAGGCAAATGCCCTACCCGCTGTGCTATCGCTCCAGCCCCTACGTTTAGTTTCATTTGGTTCATGTGCTAGGTAGAAAAGGAACCTTGGTCAGTGGGTGGAGAACTCCCACTCCACCCAGGGATCAGCTCTGAGCACTTTGTGATGAGTTTTATACTGTTTCTATTTCAGAGAGAAGACCCCTCCCCGTCCTCAAGGACAAAGACCGGAGCCGGAGAACAGAGGGGTGAGGAACATTCTATGGAAACCTGGAGAGATGGGTCCAGGGCTTAATAATAAGATACTAAATAGTTTTTCTTCTTGACCCTATGCTTTTTCCCTTTGATTATAAATTAAAGAAAAATCTAAATTATAGAAAGAAAAATGAGCTACTATCATACCATTAATTATCCCACTCAAAGCCTTGAAATATTTTGGTCTCTTTTAAATATTTTTTGGCAGTGCCAGATCTGATCCAGGCCTTTGTATATTTTGAGTCATGGTCTTTACCACTGAGCCACATCCCTGACCCTACTATTGCAAACTTTATAGATCTGCTATCTGTGTGAATTTTGTTTTATCTGGTGGTGCGCAGAGGTTACAACTGGTTTTGTCGTTGAGAGTCAGTTGTGGTAGTGCTTAAGGAAATTAGTGGTGCGGGATAAAACCTATGACCTCTGCATGCAAAGCATGTGTTCAGCCATTGAGATGTTCACTATCACTATCTTCCCGTTGATCATCTATTTACTAGAGCGGGCACCAGTAATATCTCCATATGTCCTGTCTCATTCTAGTAGAACCCAAAGGCATCCACTTGCTCCAGGAACATAAAGAGCCTCAAGCCATTATATTAGGTCATGGGAATGACCTAATATAAATGTTACTGGTATTTGGCATATCAAATACGACACGTGGGCCAGAAAGATAGCCCAGCTGGTAGGGCATTTGCCTTGCGCGTGGCCGGCCTGTGCCAGCCGGGTTCGATCCCGGCATCCCATATGGTCCCCTGAGCACCGCCAGGAGTAATTCCTGAGTGCAGAGCCAGGAGTAACCCCTGAGCATCGCCGGGTGTGACCCAAAAAGCAAAAAATAAATAAATAAATAAATAAAAAATAAATAAACAAATATGACACGAGCAGCTTGCCAGGCTTGCCGTCCCGGGTGGCATACTCTTTTAGTCACCTCTAAATAAAGCAGTTATTGATGAAGCCGGCCGCTATTGAGATGTTATTCTTTTTTTTATATGCAACTTCTACTTATAACTCTTTTAAAATATTCTATATTAAGTACCCTTTTTTAATTTTTTTTGACTTTTTTGGGTCTCACCCAGTGGTGCTCAGAGGTTGGCCCTGGCTCTGTGCTCAGGAATAGCTCCTGGCAATTCTCAGGGACCCATATGGGATGCCAGGGATCGAACCTGGGTCAGACACATGCAAGGCAAATGCTCTACCTGCTATACTGTTGCTCTGGCCCCATTAAGTGGCTTAATGTTTTACAGCATTATTCTAGGCACTGGTGATACCACAGTGAACATAGCAAAGATTCTTGCTCTGTGGAGTTTACATTCTCAAAAGAACAGCCTTTCAATGGTATATCTTTTGTTTTGGGTTTTGTTTGGTTCTTGATTTTGTACTATATCCCAGAGAGGTCAGGGACTTGCTAGTACTGCTGAATCATATGTGGTGCCAGGGATTGAACAGCTTAGTCACATGTAAGGCAAGTGCCGTAATCTGTACTATTTCCCAAGCCCTCAACAATATAAGATTTTATATGTCTAGTGGCACTTTAATTAATAGCTATTTACTACTTATTTGTATGAATTTACTACAGTATTTTTTATTGACTTCTCTTATTGAGATAATGTTTGTGTGCTAACCAAATAGGTTTTAGGGATACAATTTATCATATCTTCAAAATGTGTGTTACTACACATTACCTACTACCAAAGGACTAAGTCTTTTCAGCACAGTCCAGTGACCCCCTCCTCTTTCCAGTTCCCATTCCCTTTCAGTTCAGTAGTCAGAGTGTGACTTTAGTCAGCTATAATTTATTTACTATATAATTTATAAAAAATAATATAATTTATTATATTACTATAATATATTTAAAATATTTTGCTATAATGTATTAGATTATAAATTTATAATTTATAAATAAATAATATAATTTAATATATTGGATATTCGTTTCCTTTTGAGGGGTGGGGTGTCAGTGTACACCCAGTGGTACTCAGGGCTTATTCTAGCTCTGTGCTCAGAGATCACTCTTGGTGGTATTCAGAGGACCATACGAGTGTCAGGGAGTGATCCATATTAGCTGTGTGCAAAGCAAATAAATGCCCTACCTGCTATGCTATGATCCCTCCTCTTCTGCTGCTGAAAAAACACTCTTGGGCCTGGAGAGATACTACAGCATGCAGTTGCTTTGCACAAGACCAACCGGAATTGATCCCTGGGTTGAACCCCCATGTCCCTCGAGTATCCTGTACATACCCAAGCATCACCAAGGCTAATCCCTGAGTGCATAGCCAGGAGTAACCTCTAAGCATTGCTAGGTGTGGCAAAAAGAAACTCTAAATAAGTAAATAATACTCTTTAAAATTTATAGATACATGGGGCTAGAGTGATAGTATAGTGGGTTGGGTGTTTGTTTTGCACACGGTCCACCCAGGTTCAATCCCCAGCATCCCATATGGTCCCTCAAGCACTGCCAGGAGTAATTCCTGAGTGCAGAGCCAGAAGTAACCCCTGAGCATCACTGGATGTGACCCAAAAAGGTGAGAGAGAGAGAGAGGGAGGGAGAGGGAGGCAAGGGAGGAAAGGAAGGAGGGGGGGGAGAAAGAGAGAGAGAGGGGAGAGCCGAGCAGGTTCATATTACTAGGATAAATTATTAGAATTACTAACTGTGGGGCCAAAATCAATAGTACAGCAGGTAGGACTTTTGCCTTGCACATGGCCAACCTGGGTTTAGTTCCCAGCATCCCATATGGTCCACCGAGCACCGCCAGGAGTATTTCCTAAGTGCAGAGCCAGGAATAACCCATGAGAACTGCCAGGTGTGATCCCTGAGCCCCCAAAAATAATGAAACTGGGACCAGAGCAATAGTACAGCTGATAGGGAAGCTGCCTTGCATGTGGCTGACCCAGGTTCGATCCCCAGCATCCCATATGGGCTCCTGAGCACTTCCAAGAGTGATTCCTGAGTGCAGAGCCAGGAGTGACTCCTGAGCATCGCTGGGTATGACCCCCAAAAAAAATTACTAACTGAAAATTAATAATTTAAATCAGAAGCTAGTATTAAAATATTTCTTGTGGGGGCTTGGGCAATAGCTCAAAGGGCTGGTGCACATGCTTTGTATATGAGAGGCCCAGGTTTTATCCCTGGCACTGCCAAGAACAACCCCTCAGCAACTTGCTGGAAGTACACCCTTCATACTGCTGGGTGGCACACCCAAAAGCAAAATTCCTGTGAAATATACTGTCTCAGGCTAGAAATTTGAATCAGTGTTAGAACTTATGTATGAAACCCTAATTTGGATGATTGGCATTTAAAGAAGGCTAAACCTTGAAGGAAAGATTCCCAATGACCAGAATCCTAAAACAAGTATATTTGTACTTTACAGATTCTAGATGCCTGTATGTATATGTGTATATTTATAACTGACACTATTTTATTTTCTTTTTTGGATCACACCCGGCAATGCTCAAGGGTTACTCCTGGCTCTGCACTCAGGAATTGCTCCTGGCGGTGCTCAGGGGACCATATGGGATGCCAGGATCGAACCCAGGCCAGCACAAGCCGGCCATGTGCAAGGCAAACGCCCTACCCCCTGGACTATTGCTCCAGCCCCTATAACTGTGTTGTTTGCTTAAAAATGTAATGTTTTTAGTACTTTCAATGTTACTTTTTAGTGTCTTCTTGAATGTATTTTTCATTAAAAAAAAGCTTTCATCCCCTTATGTCTCCCCTTCCCCTCATAAATGATAATGTTATAGGGACTGCCCTGGTGCATAGTTCTAACAGTTAGACTCCTATAGGCTGCCAGGGATCTCCCGTCAGCCCGCAGTGCACGCAATTGGGCTGTGGCTCACCACAGTGTGCATTCCTGCGTCCTGATGCTGTGCACATGCTGCCATGCCTGCCCAGGTGCTTGCCAGAGAAGCATTCTTTCACGGTGCGGTGCTCGCCCCGGGTGCACTTCCTGGACATGGTGTTTGCATGTTTTCAGCTGCAGCTCCTGACCATAAGCTAGAAAATCAGTGCTCTTGACTTTCTGAGCTAATCCTTTGGACCTCTTAGGAATTTTTTTTTCATTTTTGTTTTTGGATCACACCCAGAGGTGCTCAGGACTTAATCCTTACTCTGTGCTCAGGAATCATTCCTGATGGGCTCAGGGGACACCATATCTGTGCCAGGGAGTGAATCTGAATCAGCCAAGTGCAAGGCAAGTGCCCTGCCCTCTGGACTGTTGCTCTGCCACCCTGTTGTGGATTTGGTTTGATTTGATTGATTGATCGATTGATTGATTGATTGATTGATTGATTGATTTAGCATTTTGGATCATGCCCAGTGATGCTCAGGGGTTACTCCTGGTTCTGTACTCAGGAATTACTCTTGGTGGTGCTCAAGGGACCTTATGGGATGCCAGGGAATATCGAAGCCAGGTTGGCCACATGCAAGGCATGCCCTACCCACTATACTATCACTCCGGCCTCTGTCATGCATCTTAAAGGTTGACATTTATTCAGTTCAATTTTGATGAGTGACTTAAGTTTTTCAGCACAAGGACCTTTCAGTTTCCTTTGTATTTTTGTGTTTTATATATATTACCATGACTCACTTCAAAGATACTTTTTTTCTTACTTGGATTGTGGCATTTCCTTCCGATTCCCAAGAGTAGGATTTTTTCCCACCTTCCTATTCCTCATTGCTGAGGTGGGATGTGGTGTGCTGCTTGGACCGTTACGGGGTCACACGCCGCTTTCATTGCAGAGCTTGTGCTTGGTTGCACACTTCAGTTGTGCTTCAGTACACCTGGCCCGGTATGCCAGTGATCACATACTTCCTTGCGGTGCCAGGATCCCAGACAGCAGTGCTATGCCCAGTGATGTCCCCCAAACGTGTGACAGAGCCAGGGATTGAACACACAGTCTCATAGCCCCAGTGCAGACACTCAACGCTGAGCTGTCCTTGGGCCTTGCGGAAGGATCATGGATTCAAAGACCTCGATAGAAATTGAGGCTCTTACCACCAGGAGTAATTCCTGAGTGCAGAGCCAGGAGAAACCCTGAGCATCGCTGGGTGTGACCCAAAAAAAAAAACAAAAAACTGAGGCTCTTGTCTGTCGATTTCCTTTCTCCCTTTCCTTTCTTTGACATCACTTGCCATGACTACATGTCGCACATACATTTGGGTACTTGCACTTTCATTTATGGTGCTCACATACTTGGCTGAGGTACTTGCCAAGGTCAACTTCTTTTAGTCATGCTGCTTGGACACATGTTTTTCCCAGGGTTGCACTTTTAATTGTGCTCTTATTCTGGTTGGAGAGCTCATATCCGTGCTCCCTGGAGTTCTCACTCCTCACCCCAGTGCTAAAACATCTTTTGGAATCAAAGCTTTCCAAGCATTGCACCAGTTAGTTGAAGGACTTCTACACACTTAGCTGTTGTGTGGCCAGAAATTGCTCTTGGTACTGGCACTTGGTATCTCAACACAGCAGAGCTAACCTGTCATGTTCAGTGCGTGCAGCAGCCGTAAAGGCTCGAACTCATGGCCTTATGCTTGCAAGGCGGGCACCTTAGACACTGAACCATCTCATGCGCCCATAGGTAACTCTTTATTAAGAGTTAAATAAAGTTCATTTAACTGTTAAATACTGTTGAACGTTTTTTTTTTTTTTCTTTTTGGGCCACACCCGGCGATGCTCAGGGGCTTCTCCTGGCTCTGCAGTCAGGAATTACTCCTGGCGGTGCTCGGGGGGACCTTATGGGATGCCGGGATTGAACCTGGGCCGGCACAGGCCGGCTGCATGCAAGGCAAACGCCCTACGCTCTGGGCTATCGCTCTGGCCCCTGAACGGTTTTTATATGCAAAAGTTATACTAAGGGCCTTTTCATGTAATGTAGTATAATCCCATCAGAGATCCAGGTAACTGAAGTGACTGACTCATAGCCACACAGACTGAAGCTCTTATCTGGCTGGATTGAAGGCCCTGATGATCACTTTATTTTTTTTTTTTTTTTTTTTTTTTTGCTTTTTGGGCCACACCGGCGGCACTCAGGGGTTACTCCTGGCTCTGCACTCAGGAATTACTCCTGGCGGTGCTCGGGGAACCATATGGGATACCAGGGATCGAACCCGGGCTGGCACAGGCCGGCCGCATACAAGGCAAATGCCCTACCGCTGGGCTATCGCTCCGGCCCTATGATGATCACTTTAGTAGACACTATTTTCCATTCCTAGGACCTGCTTCCCACTGAAGCGGTCTGTAACTCTTAACCCAGGGAAAAGAATGAGACTCTGGGAAGCCAGAGTCTGGCTGGGATGCACACCTCTGGTATTTCCAGGCACTTGCAACTGCCCATGGAACATAAACCCACCAAAAGTGAGGCCCGGTGGGATGATACAGGTTTTCATGAAAAGGAGCCCAGGATTAGAGCTCAGGGCGGCACTGATGAAACAGTTGCACCTTCCTGGGTAAGGCAGCCGCAGTCCCAGGAGCCCAGAGACTCAGCCACGTTGGTCTGTGAGGAAAGACAGAAGCTGTTGCTTTCTCCACAGTAGGCTTGCTTTTTAATTAAATTGACCGTGCGTCTTTATAGGTAGTGCTGTCCAGCAAGAAGTTTGGAGCTACAGAGCGCCGGATAATATAGCTGGTAGGGTGTTTATGTTGCACATGGCCAAACCAGGTTCACTTCCCAGCACCCCATATGGTCCCCTGAGCACTGCCAAGAGTGATTCCTGAGTGCAGAGGCAGGATAAGCCCTGACATTACTGTGTGTGGCTCAAAAATAGGAAACTTTTAGATAGTACGGTGGGTAAGGTACTTGGTCCTTACTTGGTCCTTACTTGGTCAGACTTCCTTGTAAAGACCCTGAAGGAACGGTTTGAGGCTCTTCATATTCCTGAATCAACCAGATGTCATTGGGCTACATTGGCACGTGATAGGGTCCAATGGAAATGTTACTGGCGCCCGCTCGAGCAAATCGATGAATAACGGGATTCAAGTGATCAAGTGACAGTGGATAAGGCACTTGCTTTGCAGGCGTCTCTCCTGGTTTTGATTCCAGGCAGCTCATGGTCCACTGAGCTCCACCAGGAGTTATCCCTGAGTATGGAGCCATGAGTAAGCCCAAAGAACCACCAGGTCGTGGCCAGCCCCAAAACAAAACCCAAAACAACAAAACAATGAAAGTGGGTGAGAACCGTGACAAACATTGCAGCTAAAGAGATAGCAAGTACCATGGCCAGCTGTGGCACCACCCTCCTTAACTTCATGCATAGCCAAGGAGTGTAGCCCACAGCAAAGCAAATTGAGTGCTGCTAGAGGGAATGCAGGCCTTGGTGAACATCCTGGCCAAGGTGCAGGCACCATAGGCCACAGTCCGTGTAAGACCTCGTCATCAAGGGAAGGAAAGGAAATTCTATGAAAGAAGAAAAAATTTCACCGTATACCTGCATACTGTCATGTACTTGGGACCTTGTGTTGGAACAGTTTAGTTCTATAAGTGGTCAGAAAAGTTTTTCTATTACTATGTAGTCAGTGAAATGTATCTTTGAAAGTACATATCATGATTTCCATCATAACGTATGTTTTAATTAGGATTTCATGGGACAGTGTAGCCTGTTAACTGCGGTTTCCAATCTTGCTATTGTATAAAGCATGTCAAAAGTTTTGCTGGTTAATGTGGGATTCTGGGAGGAAAACTGGAGCTCAAGAACCTCAACTTCAATCAGCAGAGTTTTACTCTGGATCAGAGTCAGCCCTTTTCTCGCATGTACAGCTCCTTAATTGGGACCCTTGAAGGTCTGAAGGGCAGAGGAACATTCCGATTATATCACTTTGGGGACCAGATGGGAGGAAAGTTACTGGTCTCCAGAAACAGGAGAAGGTATGGAGGGAAGTTGGCTGCCACAGTTGAGGCATGTATTTGACAGGTGCGGAGAACGGGCTTTCTTTTGTTCTTTTTTAAAAAGATTGAGGTGTCACAGTTTGCAGCTCTGATTGTTGTTGTTGATTGTATTTCTTCCACACAGGGATTTCAAGGATTTGGATTTGGAGATGGTGGCTTCCAGATGTCTTTTGGAATTGGGGCCTTTCCCTTTGGGATATTTGCCACAGCGTTTAACATAAATGATGGGCGGCCTCCTCCAGGTAAGGCCCTGTTTCTGGGAGCCCTACATGGGACTCCTCTGGAATTAGGCAGTATATGCATAATGGCCACTGTCACCACCTGCTTAGCCTTTTCAAAATGGGCCTAACTCTCTTCAGGCCACTGGGTTATGTTAGCACACACTTAGAAAGTATTATGTTCATTTAAGCTACCTTACATTACAGTTTTGGGATTCTTACAGTAAGCCTGTGAGACAACTATGGGATTAGCTCTATCTTAAAAATTATGAAATGCTTAGAAATGTTTCCCAGGATCTACACCAGGCCCATAAAATGTATAGGACCCATGGCTCTAGCCCTGTAGCCGGTAGGGTTCTTGCCTTGGCATGCAGCCTACCTGAGTTCTATCCCTGGAATCCCACTTGGTCATGTTTATTTCTTCATCCCAGGACAGACACAGTTTCTCGTACATTTTTCCCTCCAAAGTTAACTCAAGGATCTATAAATAGTGGCTTTCTTTGGGAGGATGCGGGTTCTTAAATTTATGGGCCATCTCCAGATGGTGCTCAATGCTTGCTTCTGTGTATGCTCAGTGATTACTCCCGGCACTGCTTATGGGACCATATGGTGCCAGGAATAGAACCTGAGTTCGCCATGTGCAAGGCAAGTGCTCTGGTTTTTGTTTTGGATCATGCTTGGAAGACCCAGGGTTCACTTCTGGTTCTGTACTCGGGCTTCATTCCTGGTCGTGCTTGAGGAACCATGTGTAGTGTTTTGGAAACTGAAGTTCTCAAACTTATTTGGCTTATGAGCCCCCTTTTCAGGGAAAAAAAAAAATTACTCGGCACCTCCCAGGAAATCAAACCAGGGTTGGCCTTCTGAAACACACGTGTCTTATCCCCTATACTCACTCTCCAGTCCAGGAGGCCATTTTTTTTTTTTTCTCTTTTTTCTGTTTCTTTTTTTGGTCACACCCGGCGATGCTCAGGGGTTACTCCTTGCTTCCTGGCTTTTCACTCAGGAATTACTCTTGGTGGTGCTCAGGGGACCATATGGGATGCGGGGGTCAAACCCGGGTTGGCTACATGCAAGGCAAATGCCCTACCTACTGGTCTATCGCTCCGGCCCAGAGGCCACTTTTCTTAAAATAGATGAACAATCAGGGTTCTCAGCCCATTTCTCCCCCTTTATTTACAGTTAGGAAGAAAGGTCACATTGCCTGCCTGGGCTTTAGTTCTCTGGCAAAGGACGGCATCCCGTGGGGTGCCCTGTGAGATCCCTCCTGGCTCAACAGAGCCAGAATTCATAGACACGCTCAGGCCTCAGGAGGCAGGTGCTTGCTGAGAGGCTGTGGCACAACTGGGCACTCAAGGGCTCTGGCATCGACTCGTGAACTTTGTGGTCTTGGTCAGGTTACTTTATTTTATTTTATTCTTATTAAAACACCGTGATTGGGGCCGGAGCGGTAGTCCAGCTGGTAGGGCATTTGCCTTGCATGTGACTGACCTGGGTTTGATTCCCCAGCATCCAATATGGTCCCCCAAGCACTGCCAGGGGTAATTCCTGAGTGCAGAGCCAGGAGTAACCCCTGAACATCGCAGGGGTGACCCAAAAAAGCAAAAAAAATAAATAAAAATAAAATAAAAACATTATCATTTACAAAGTTGTTCATTGTACAGTTGTTTCAGGCATTTTGTGTTCCAACACCACCAGTGTGACCTTCCCTCCAACTTAGGTTTCTTCTAACACAAAATGAGGACTAGTAACACCCACCAAGCAGTAATCGTGTATAACACGAGCATACGGCGGACGCCTAAGAAATAGCAGCTTTGCTCTTACTAGTTTCTCATAAGTTACCTGTTTTATTTGTACTTACAGGCTAAACTCTCTTACACTTTAGTTAATATTAACTACACATTATGAAAAAATTATTTTTATTGCTTGATATTATTTGGGATTTGGAAATCTTGTACTCTGCAGGAGTCTGTCGTAAAGAGATAGACTTGACTTCTCTGCCAAATGGACATTGTGTACAGCTACAGCATTCTGACAGTCTTTCTCCCTCCCGTCTCTCCAGCTGTCCCTGGGACACCTCAGTATGTGGATGAACAGTTCCTGTCACGTCTCTTCCTGTTTGTGGCCCTGGTAATCATGTTCTGGCTCCTGATTGCCTAACTGATGGAGTCCCAGCCTACATCTGTGGCAGCGCCTCCGGACTAGTGACATTCTACCCCGCACACTCTCGGTGTTTGGCTTCCTGGCTAACCCTGACCCCGGAATCAGTGGAGTCAGTAACACATCAAGGAGTCTTGCTTCTCCATCAAAGCTTTGGGACTCAACCGGGCCCAGTTGGTGAGGATCGTGGAGCGTGACCTCTGCTGTAAACGCCCTGGCATCATCTCTCGCGGGTGACTCCATGAAATCCTGTTTCAGCCAAATCAGCAGGTCCTGGCTGCACAGGGAAGAGACAGGAAGAAGGAAACTTGGCATAATTTCATCTGAGCTTCATATCAAAAGGACACAGGGATACACCAAATGATACTTTCAGCAACCTCCTTTCATCTCTTAAGGTTTTCTTTATATGCTGCCTTTGAAGTCAGCAGGGCTCCACAGTGAGGCTCCCCCTCCCAGCGCTGTTCTCTCCTGCTTTCCTTTCTCCTCAGTGGAGATGCAAGAAACTTCTGTCCTATAAAAATTTATAATTGCAGTGACTGAAGCCACAGTTGCTTCATGAAATCACAAGAGCCCCAAGGGTCTTTTCTTGACTCGGGGCCATGGAGAGTTGTTTCAATGACTTTGTGGTTTCCTCACACAGACGGGCCCCGCAGACTTGTGGCTTCATTCACAGCTGATCACCCGTCACCCCACAGTGCACCTCTTTCCCCCTCAGTGCTGATGCCAGGCCTGTGGAAAGACACACCCAGGACTCCCATGGGATTTGGGACATGGGTGCAGAAGCAGCTGCAGGAAAGCCGTCCCCCAGGCTGCAGAAGCTCGGGTGCATCTGCCCCTTGCCCTGCCAAAGGAGCAGGCAGCCGCATCAAGTCAGCCTGCTGCATGTTTTAAGCCTACCCTCTTCAGATGCCAAGTTGCCCTGTATGAAGAGGCAGGGGAGCGGGAGACGTGCTTGTTGCCCTAGATTTGGTGTTGCTTGATGGATTCCCCGAGAACTCCTTGGCCGTGTCCTGCAACCTGGGAAGCCAGAGCCCCCAGAGCAGGCGGCCCGATGATCTGAAGCCAGGCAGCAGGGCCCGTGCAGCCTCCGCCTGAAAATAATGATGCGATCTTCCTGTGGAAGTCTTTCCCCTGGAAACTCCCAGGCGGATTTATTCTTCCAAGTCGATTGTTTTGTTTTTCAACTTCACAAGCCTCTTCCTCTGATTCTGAGGGAGCATGGTACTAGGCAGGAGGACGGTTTATGTAGAGGGACGTTCTCACTCAGCCAGGCAGGCCTCTTCTAGAAATCCAGCCTTTCCCAGAAGACTGCTGGGGTAGGGAGAGGGAAAGTTCCTCTGGGACTGCTCCTGGCTCACCCAAAGCAATAACCATCAGTAGCAGGGCCTGCCTTTGTGACTTGGAATATGGTTCTAGATAGCATGTGGAAACCAAGACCGTGAGGAGAATGAAGAAAGTCCTTCCCTCTTCACATCCCCCACCCCTTTCCCTTTGCGCCTGTCAATGCCAGAATTCAGTGTTTAAACCAAGAAATATAAGTATTGAATTGGTGGTTCATTTGCTGAATCCATTTCGCAGGAATAAGCCACCAGCTTTCAGTATGCCTGCTGGATTTTAAAAATTCTTGAGGCACCTGCTCAAGAGTGCTCTTTTTATCACCTGAAAATCTCCAACGTGGGAGACGTCCCTTGATTCTCTTCTGAAGAGGATAGGTGGGATGACCCAGGACACTGCTGACCCCTAGAGGTGATAAAGAGGACTTCAGTCAGGGAGGCCCAGCCGACACAGAGATTTCAAGAACGGTTAAAGCGTTAGAGATAGAAAATCAAATCATTTGAATTGTTTAATGAGACTAGAAAGGCATCCCCGGGACCATTAGTAGGGCTGGGTGGGCCACTGTGCCCTTTGATTTTGGACTTTATATGGCCCCACTCAACCTCCACCAGGAGCCGAGGCAGGGACTCACCTTGGAGCTGCTGGCCCAGCCCAACATGCAGCCGCCTGTACCACTCCTACAGGCTTATCACTCTGCCAAGGCATCTTTCCTTTCTGTCATGTATGTTTTCTATGTTCTTGGCTTCCACCCTCTTCCTGCCACATTTGTGGATCAGGATCAGACCCCAACCAGTCAGAATATGGCACCATGTATAGTGGCACACCTTAACCAGACACTAATTTTCACTGTTGTGAAAGTGATTTGACTTAGAATTAAACAAATGGTTTTACATTACTGTGAGCTCTGGTCTGGTCTGTGTCACAGGGAGGGGGAGCGACGGGTGTGTTGAATGAATGTCACGGGGAAGGGAGCAGTTACACTGGTCGAGCCCCGGAAAGCACCGTCTGTTCTTTGGCAAAGACCACAGCTGACTTGAATTCAATTTTCAGCACTGAATGTGGTCCCCTCATCCCTACTACGTGTGGCCCCAAACAATAATAGCAAGCACCAACAATTGCTAATTAGAGATTTAAGTGGAGCCTGAGACTTGACTTTATATATGACCTCGCCCAGCATGTGATTTGTCAGACAGGCGGCCCAGGCCCCAGCAGTGCATGGAAACCTATCTCAGAAGCTGCAGGTTGAGGCCAGCCGGGTTACCCGGTGTCTGTTTCTCTGTGCCATGGACAGTGGGCCTCTACCTAGAGTATGAGCAGAGCCACTCCTTGAGGTTCCTCAGTAGCAGAGTGTGAAAGGAGTTGTTTGGTTTTTTGGGCGCACCCGGCAGTGCTCAGGGCTTAGTCCTGGGTCTCTACTCAGGGATTGCTCCTGTCAGGCTGGAGGACCAGGGTGCCTGGGATCGAACCTGTTCAGCTGAGTGCCAGGCTGGCCACCGCCTTGTTCTTTGCACTGTCTCCAGCCCAGACGGATGATGATGTTGAGGTTACCTGCCCTTGCCTCTGCCCCTTCAGCACACCAAAGCTGGTCATCTTTCTGAAATGAGCTCTTCGCTCTTACACTCGGGCCTATTACCTGTTAAATGATTACAAGATAGTGTAGACAGGGCAGGAGAGAGAACTCCATGGACTGGGTTCATTCTTTGCATGAGAAGGCCCAGGTTCAGTTCATGGCATGCTCAGAATCCTATACATCGAACAAAAAAATATAATAGGCCAGAAAGATAACAGCAGGAAATACTTGCATGTGGCAACTCAAGTTCATTTCTCAGCACCACATATGATACCCTGAGCACTAACAGGTGTCGCTCCAAAACGACTAAAAACGGGGCGCAGGGTTGGTGCTGGGGACTGCAGTGGCCAGAATGAGCTGCGCTGTCGGCAGAGGCTCGGGAGCCGAGGCGGAGTCATTGCCAGCACAGTGGTAGCAGTTGGACTGACCATTGCTGCAGCAGGATTTGCAGGCCACTATGTGTTGCAAGCTATGGAACATATGGAACCTCAAGTAAAAAGCTTTTCAGCGGCTGGAGTGATAGTCCAGCGGGGAGGGCATTTGCCTTGCACACAGCCAACCTGGGTTCGATTCCTGGCATCCATATAGTCCCCCGAGCACCGCGAGGAGGAATTGCTGAGTGCAGAGCCAGGAGTAACCCCTGAGCATTGCTGGGTGTGACCCAAATTAAAAAAAAAAAAAAAGTTTTTTAAAGTCTTCCAAAATTTGCCTTCAGCGGGGCTATTATAGAGGTGGATTTGAAGCTAAAACAACGGGAAGCTGCATTAATACTAGGTATCAGTCCTATTACCAACAAAGGAAAAATAAGATGCTTATCAACGAATTATGCTTTTACATCACCCGAAGGAAGATCTTCCTATATAGCAGCCAAAATCAATGAGGCTAAAGATTTACTAGAAGGTCAAGCTAAAAAATGAAGTGAACTTGAATTTTAAGTTCTTACAAGGTTAGGGGGCCGGGTGATAGCACAGTGGGTAGGGCTTTGCCTTGCATGCTGCCTACCGGGTTCCATCCCCAGCATCCCATATGGTCCCCTGAGCACCTCCAGGAGTAATTCCTGAGTGAAGAGCCAGGAGTAATCCTTAGCATCGCAAAAGAAAAAAACTGCCTTTTTTTTTTTTTTGCATTTTGGGTCACACCCGGTGATGCTAAGGATACTCCTGGCTCTTCACTCAGGAATTATTCCTGGCTCTTCACTCAGGAATTACTCCTGGTGGCGCTCAGGGGACCATATGGGATGCTGGGGATCAAACCTGGCGGCCGCCGTGCAAGGCAAACACCCTACCCGCTGTGCTATTGCTCTAACCCTAAACTACCTTGTTTCAACTGGGAAAAAAGTTCCATTTTATATACCTTAAATATTAATGTCATGTTTGGTAATATTTAAGATATTCCATATCTTGCATATTACCTTAATGCTAACTTCTTTGTCTTTTTGTCTTAATTTATACCGTTTTAGATTAAAAAGCCATATGAGGGGGGCCTGAGGGGGGTACAGCATGTATGACATTTGCCTTGCATGCAGCCAACCCAGGTTCGATCCCAGGCATCCCAGATGGTCCCCTGAGCACTTCAAGAGGTAATTCCTGAGCATCGCCTGGTATTACCCCCAAAAAATTTATATGAGGGGCCAGAGATATTGTACAGTGAGTGCATTGCATGCGACCCCTGAACCCCGTATTGATCTCCTGAGCCACAAAGAGTGATCCCTGAATACAGAGCAAGGAATAATCCCTGAGTATCGCGAGGTATGGCCCAAAGAAAATATCCGAGTCAGATTCTTATATTCTCATTGTTTCAAGTTCCACTTACCTCCTCCATTTCTCTTTTTCCCCCTCTTGGTAATTTGTACTTTCTCTCCTGTGTTATTTGTTCTGTTGAGTTTTCTGTAACTTCATTTTTGCTATTTGCAATATTGTGATTTCTGACATTTCTGTTACTGGAGGAGATTATCCATGACTTCTACTCAAATCTCTTTGATAGCCACATCCACCTGCCCACATACCAAATTCCACAGGATGGATATGTCATTCCCAATGTTCTCCCTTCTGAAATCCGACATGCCATCTCGTCGGTAAAGAAGGGAACAGCACCAGGCCCAGACAAAGTCAGACCCGAACATCTGAAGAATCTGCCGTCGGTACTCATCAATACACTAGCTCGACTCTTCACACGCTACCTGTCCGAATGCAAGGTGCCCTCCCAATGGAAAACCAGCAGGACAGTTCTACTGTTCAAGAAGGGGAGACATTCACGACATCGGCAACTATCGCCCCATCTGCCTGTTGTCCGTCATCTACAAGCTGTTTACACGAGTCATCCTGAACAGGATTAGCAGAACACTAGATGAAGGACAACCATGCGAGCAAGCAGGCTTCCAGAAAGAATTCAGCACAATCGACCATGTCCACACAGTAACCAAGCTCATTGAGGTTTGTAGGGAGTACAAGATGCCGCTCTGTCTCACGTTCATTGATTTACAGAAAGCCTTTGATTCTGTGGAGACTGAATCAGTCATCGAAACCCTAGTCAAACAGGGTGTTCAAACCCAATACATCAAGATCCTTCATGATCTGTATTACGGATTCATCACCAGGATCTCACCATTCTACAAAGAGAGATAGCCCAGCGGGTAGGGTGTTTGCCTTGCACACAGCCAGCCCGTGCTGGCACGGGTTCGATCCCGGCATCCCATATGGTCCCCGAGCACCGCCAGGAGTGATTCCTGAGTGCAGAGCCAGGAGAAACCCCTGAGCACTACCAGGTGTGACCCAAAAAGCAAAAAAAAAAAAAAAGAGGGGTTCGACAGGGTGATACCATTTCACCAAAACTCTTCAGCGCCACCCTCAAGAACATCATGCGACACTTAGAATGGGAAGGAATGGGAGTGAAGATAGATGGTCGGCAACTACACCACCTCCGCTTCGCTGATGACATCGTTCTAATAACACCAAACATTAGCCAAGCGGCACAAATGCTGGCTGACTTTGACCGAGAATGTGGAAAGATAGGTCTACAGCTGAATCTAAAGAAAACCATGTTTATGAAAAATGAACTAGTTCCTGAGGCCCCATTCACTCTCAATGGAACAGACATCTCTGAATGCAGCAGTTACGTGTACCTAGATCGAGAAATCAACATGATGAACGACCTAAAACCTGAGCTGCGCAGGATGAAGAGAGCAGCATGGAATGCCTTCAAAAGCATCGAAGAAATAGCTAAAAGGACAAAGAACCTCAGGCTCGGGCATATCTCTTCGACTCCACCGTTCTCCCTGCATTAACATATGCCTCAGAGACCTGGGCCCCTACGAAAGCAGGATGAGAATGCCATTCGGTCTCCCAGAGAGGAATCGAAAGAGCTATGCTTGGAATATCACGCCTCACTCAAGTGAGAGAAGGAATCCGGAGTTCTGACCTCCGTCGCTATTCCAGAATCAGGGATGCTGTCTCGTTTGCCAAGGCATCGAAAATCAGATGGGCTGGACATGTAATGCGATTTGGAGACAACCTCTAGACTAGAGCCGTTACCCACTGGATCCCACGGGATGTCAAAAGATCACGTGGCCACCCACCTACACGATGGTCAGGCTTCCTTGTCAAGACCCTGAAGGAATGATTTGAGGCTCTTCATATTCCTGAATCAACCAGATGCCATTGGGCTACATTGGCACGTGATAGGGTCCATGGAAATGTTACTGGCGCCTGCTCAAGCAAATCGATGAATAATGGGATTCAAGTGATCAAGTGATTCCTGACAAGTTCCTCACACTCTTGTGTTTCCTGTAGCTTGTTAGATCTGACAATCTTTTTTGGTCAAACTATGTCATAAGTGCAGTGTTTGTTGTTTGTTGCATCATGTCAGCAGGCATACGTGTCTGGTAGTCAGGCTTCTTTGTGATGTTAGTAGCCATAACTGATCATTGTCGGATAGAGAGAGAGGAGGAAGTAAGACATTTGCCTTGCGCCCAACTGACCATGATATGATACCTGATATCACCTATGACCCCCCAGCTCTGTCAGGGATCCAGTAGAGCCAGAAGTAGACTAGCCCCTGCAGGTGTAGACCTCAAAATAAAAACCATCCATAGGATTTTCTGCATTGATGAGATATTTGCTGCTGTGCTCAGGCTTTAATCCTGAATCTAAGGGATCACTCTTGGTGGGGCTCAAGGTACCAGCCATGGTTCTGGGCACTGAACCCAGCTTGACCACTTGCAAGGCAAGTGCCGTATCCACTCCTCTCTCTAGCACTGTCTAGTGTAGCCACCACTATCAAGAATATGAAATGTGGGGTCCGGAGGCGATAGCTCAGCGCCAGAGGGCGTTTGCCTTGCACGCAGGCCGGCCTTTGCAGGCCTGGGTTCGATCCCGGCATCCCATATGGTTCCCGAGCACCGCCAGGAGAAATTCCTGAGCAAAGAGCCAGGAGTAACCCCTGAGCATCGCCGGGTGTGACCCAAAAACCAAAAAAAAAAAAAAAAAAAGAATATGAAATGTGGGGCCGGAGCGATAGCCCAGCGGGTAGGGCGTTTGCCTCGCACGGCCGGCCCATGCCGCCCAGGTTCGATCCCGGCATCCCATATGGTCCCCCGAGCACCGCCAGGAGTGATTCCTGAGTGCAGAACCAGGAGAAACCCCAGAGCATTGCCAGGTGTGACCCAAAAGAAAAAAAAAAAAAAAAAAAAAAAAGAATATGAAATGTGGCTAGTAGACCGAAGAAGAAAAGTTCTATTTTGGGGGCGGGGGCGATAGCCCAGCGGGTAGGGCGTTTGCCTTGCACGCGGCCGCTCATGCCCGCCGAAGTTCGATCCCCGGCATCCCATATGGTCCCCCCGAGCACCGCCAGGAGTAATTCCTGAGTGCAGAGCCAGGAGAAACCCCTGAGCGCCGCCGGTGTGACCCAAAAAGCAAAAGAAAAAAGAAAAGGAAAAGAAAAAAGAAAAGTTCTATTTTGTTTTAATAAGCTTTTGTATGTATATGTCAGTATAGTCTAGTGTGACATCGAAGTGAGCCACTGGTGATACCTACTGTCCATGGGACATCCAAGTATGAGCTTCTTTCTGGTGGGAAACACTAGTGTCAACATGTTTACTAAGATAGCCACATGGGGTTAATGGTTACTGAATTGGAGAGAGCCGGTATAGAAGTAGCAAAATGTAATTTTAATATGTTAGAGTTTAGAAACGGCTGCACTTCCAGTTAGAGGTGGTCAACAAACAACATGGGGGGCTGGGGGGCTGAGGAAAGGCAGGTTGGTACAGGGCAGAATGTTCAGAATAAAAGAGCTCTGGAGTGAAGGGAGTCGAGAGAAGGCTGCAAGATGAGACATAGCTCTAAAGGGCCTGATTTCATCTCTTATAGGCAACAGGGAGCTACTGAAAATTTTTGAGTGGAGGTGATAATACTATTTGATGATTCATCGGGTCATTTTTGTTTTGGGTTTGGGACCATACCCCTGGGTGCTCAGGACTTACTCCTGGCTGTGGGTTCAGGGATCACTCCTGGAGGACTGTGGGGACTATATGGAGCACCGGGGATTGAACCCAGGTTGGCCATGTACAAGACAATTGTCCTTCACACTGTACTATATTGCTTTAGCCCCACCATCAGATCATCTTTTTTTTTTTTTTTTTTTTTTTTGCTTTTTTGGGTCACACCCGGAGATGCTCAGGGGTTACTCCCTGGCTCTGCACTCAGGAATTACTCCTGGCGGTGCTCGGGGACCATATGTTATGCCGGGGATCGAACCCAGGCCGGCATGGGCCGGTCGTGAGGCAAGGCAACGCCCTACCCGCTGGGCTATCGTTCGGCCCCGCATCAGGTCATTTTAAGTGGGATGATTCAGGGAGAGAAGAGACAAGTCAAATATAGGTTATTTGAAGTAAGATGTGATGCTGAGAAGGCCCGGCTGGCAACCAATAGACCAGTTCACTCAGGAAACCAAAATCTAGAGAAATGACGCTCTCATTCTCACGGAGAGTGGACTCTGAGTAAGATCTGCCCTCAAAGGCCAACTGTGCCTGACCAGAAAATCAAACTCTGGACAGGTAACGTGGCTGCTAGGAATCCAGTAGGGTCTCCCTGCCAAGGACTTTTCTGCCTTCCAGAAGTCTGCCTCTAGTTCATTAGTGATTTGTTTGGGGCCACACCCAACTGTACACAGGGATACTCCTGGCTCTGCACTCAGGGATCACTTCTGGTGGGCTCAAGGCATCATATAAAGGAAAGCGATAGTTGCCAAAGACCCAGCGCGCAAGAGAATCGGGAGGGCCTTCAGGGACCAGCTGATGTGGCTGACCTCCATCGTATGCAAGAGGGTTGCATATGTCCAACCCAGGTGGGACATGTGCAAATCAAGTACCGTTACCCAGTACATCTCTCCTACCCCATCAGGAGTGATTTTGTAAAATTCTTTGGTTTGGAAAGCTCTCTCGGTTAAATACTATGCTTCTCTCCTTTGCATTTCAACTTGTGTTTCTCAGTTACTTCAACTTTGCTAGGAGGAATTTGGAAGAGCTGGTTACCTCCCTCCATTCCCTGCTTATGAACACCATGATGCCACCAGTGATGGAAACTCAGTGAAATGAGAGTGAGGTGAGATAGGCCTGGGTGCCTTGCTGCGGGGCAGTGGGAGAGGGAAGGCAACTAAAGGACTTAGTTCAAGGGCTGCCAGGAAGTGAGGGTCTGAGAAAACAGTATAACTTCTTTGCTTAGGCAGTGTGGCAGTGTAAATAGAACCCCTGCCTTCTTTTGCTAGCCATAAAGTGACTGGTTAGCGGAGTTCCCGTCGTCCAATTTATTTTTATTTTTCATTGTATTTTGAGCCCCCACCCGGCAGTGCTGAGGACTTACTCCTGGTGGGGGTTGAGAGGCTATATTGGGCTATCAGGGATCAAGCCCAGGTTGGCCACATACAAGGCAAACACCTTACCCCTCTGCTGTTGCTCTAGCCCCTGTGCCATTCAATTTATTACACAATATTGTGGTTGCTATTATCAGAACAAAGGTTTCCTCAGACTGGCTGCTAAAGAATACTCCCAGAAAATAGAAGTCAGGCCATTCACTGCACCCCTCCCTTGGTCGTTGAGTTCTTTTACACACTCAGGACAGCTGGAGCTACCTGCCACACCCAGAGGAGAAAAATCAAAACTGCATCTGTTCAGAATGACATAGGGTAGGAACAGAGATAACTAATCACCTTTGCTTAACACAAGTGTTGGCACCCAAAGCAGCCAGTTTGAACTTTGTTCTGTGGGATGCCAAGGTCCATTTCCTTGAGTTCCATCCCAGTCTCTTCCTGGTCATTGGACACTTTTCCCATGACCTAAATCTGATCTGAGGAAATGGTAGTTGCCAAAGACCCAGCACAAGAGAATCAGATGGGAGTGGCTTCAGGGACCAGCTGATGTGGCTGACCTCCATCACAGGGAGAACGCCAACCCCTCCCAAATCCAGGAAGGACAAGCATTGCCACGGTTCAGCTAGCTCTCAACTGCCTGCAGCCAGCCAGCTGACCTCACTCCTGTACAATGCTCTTTCCTCCCCAGGGTTCACAGGGCAAATCACAGGTATGTTTTCTTTGGTCTACATGACATTTTTAGAATTTTAGAATACTATCAGCATTTTCTTTTTTTTTTTTTTTTCACTTTTTGGGTCACACCCGGCAATGCTCAGGGGTTACTCCTGGCTCTGCACTCAGGAATCACTCCTGGCGGTGCTCAGGGGACCATATGGGATACCGGGGATCGAACCCGGGCCAGCATGGGCCGCCGTGTGCAAGGCAAAAGCCCTACCCGCTGGGCTATCACCCGGCCCAACTATCAGCATTTTCAAAAGTGGGAATTTTCATCTAAATATTTGAAATTTTGACTTGTCTTGAAAGATTGGTTGTGCTGTCTTCTATAACTACTTGACCTGGACTCATAATGGCGCAGAGAAGCAGCTGAGCTGGGCTTTCCTAAGGAAAGTTCACCGTCCATTCCCTAAAAACTGTAGTTGGTAGGTCTGGTTTCTCCGTACTTACTTTCTTGATTCAGCTCTACAGGAAATAACGTGGCACAGGAGAGGCAGTACAGGGCTGAAAGGCTTTGCCTTGCATGCAGCTGACCATCGTGGACTTCAGTCACAAGAACCCCTGAGCACCCCGGATGTTGCCCAGAACTGCCACATACATAAATCAAAAGCTTTTGGGGGGCCAGAGTGATAGTACAGTGGATAGGACACTTGCCTGGCACGTGGCCGACCCTGGCTCAATCTCTAGTACCCTATGTGGTCCCCTAAGCCTGACCAGGAATGATCCCTGACACAGAGCCAGGAGTCAGTCCTGAGCACACCCCAAAGCCACAAAAAATAAGTTTTTCTACTGGGAGTTGGGAAACTTGCCTACTTACCCATTTCATGTTTGCCACCCCAAGTTCATGTTCGAATATGCTAAAGTCCTATCAAGGTAGTCGAACTTGTCTTTGCTGGTTCTTGGCCTTCCCCATCTGTGAAATGGGCCCTTCGGGCTGAAACCTCTGGCCCCGTAGAACCACCCTCACGGCCTATCTAGGGCACGGTAGGGGGCGCCGCGGGCTGCAGGGGTGCAGGGCGGGGGCTCGGGGGCGGGGCCTCGGGGCGGGGTCTGTTGCGGGCGGGGGCGTCGGCTGGCGGGCCCCGGCGCCAGGTGCGGTTTGGTCCCTCCCCCGGGCGCCGTAGGCGGCGCATCCTGCTCGCGCCCGGGGGGCTAAGATCCTCCTGAGCCTGAGGCGGCGGCCGGAGCTGAGAAGAGCGCCCGGGGCCCCCCGCCTCCCCGGCATTTCCGCGCCCAGGGGGACCATGGCCGCAGAGGCGGGTAAGGAAGGGCCGCGCCGTTCTATCCCGCCGTTATCTGAGACGCCCGAGCCCAGGGCGCCTGAGGGGAGCCGACGGTCTCCCTCGGGGTTTTCGGACTGAGTAGACGGGCGTGAGTCCGGCCTCTTCAGAAGGACTCGGCGGTTGCGGGGTCCTCAGAAGTTGGGGGGGCTCCCTAAGGGGGCCGGGGCTGGCGCGCGCTTCCCGCGAGTCTCAGTTCCCCGGGGGCAGCTGCGTTTCCTCTAAACCTGCAGACTGTCGGTCCCCAGCGTGACCCTCCGCGAAGACAGCGGGGAGGGGCGGCTTGCCCGGGAGGGGAGAGTTCGGGGGACTCCGGGGGCTCGGGGGGCGGCAGCGGAGCCGCGAGGCGCGGTGGGGAGTTCCGTGGGAAACGGGGGAGAGTTTGGCTTCGCGGCGCGGTCCCAAGGCTGCGGGGCTTGGGTGGCTTGGGGTGGGGGCTCTGGGCTCTCCGGGGGCTTGGGGCGCGAACCAGGGGGAGTTTGACGCGGTCTCCCTGGGGACGCTGGGCCCCCTGGGGTTCTTGGCTCCCGTGTGCGGCTGGCAGTGTGGGCCGGCACCTTCTGGAAGGCGGAGCGGTGCAAGGGCAAAGGGAGCTCAGGGTGAGGTTCGCCGCCCGCAGTCCCCTCCCAGCCCCCCGCACCCACCCCGCTGCCACTTCCTGCCTGTCCTGGTCCCGGTGGCCTCTGATCGCCCCGCTCTCGGGGTGCGGGGCGCAGGGCATCGGGGAAGGCGGGCACTGTGGCCCCTCTAGAGCCTTCTCGAGGGTGGCCAGGAGGGCCCCCGCGAAGGACAGAGGCTGTCCTGTCTCTCTGCCCCCGGCTTCCTGGCTTTCAGCCTGTAGGATAGTCACTTCCTCCCTCCTGAATGCAAGGACCAGGCCACCAGGGGGTCACTTCCTCAGCCTGGGAGCCTGGGATTTGCTCCCCATTCGTGATCTGCGACTTCTGGGGAAAGCCCGAGGGTTAGCAATGCTCCCTGTCCCTTCCTCTCTTTCTTTCTTTCCCTTTCCAGAATTCTTGAGAGGTCAAAAGATTCCCAGTGACTTGTTGTAACCCTCTGTGTAATAGAGAGGTTCCCTGTCTTGACCCTTCATTCTCAGAAACTTGTGAAAGAACTTGGAGTGCAATAAATAGTGTTTATCCCGGATTTGTCGTGGAGAGAACCAAAATGCTGTCCAGAGTCGTTAAAGCGTTTTCCGTAAGAATATATTTAATTTTATATATATATATATATATATATATATATATATATATATTAATTCTTATATCACTTGATCACTTGAATCCCGTTACTCATCGATTTGCTCTCGGAGCGGGCGCCAGTAACATTTCCATTGGACCCTATCACGTGCCAATGTAGCCCAATGGCATCTGGTTGATTCAGGAATATGAAGAGCCTCAAACCGTTCCTTCAGGGTCTTAACAAGGAAGTCTGACCATCTTGTAGGTGGGCGGCCACGTGATCTTTTGACATCCCGTGGGATCCAGTCGGTAACGGCTCTAGTCCAGCGGTTGTCTCCAAATCGCATTACATGTCCAGCCCATCTGATTTTCGATGCCTTGGCAAACGAGACAGCGTCCCTGATTCTGGAATAGCGACGGAGGTCAGAACTCCGGATTCCTGCTCTCACTTGAGTGAGACGTGATATTCCAAGCATAGCTCTTTCGATGCCTCTCTGGGAGACCCGAATAGCATTCTCATCCTGCTTTCGTAGGGCCCAGGTCTCTGAGGCGTATGTTAATGCAGAGGAGAACGGTGGAGTCGAAGAGATGTGCCCGGAGCCGGAGGTTCTTTGTCCTTTTAGCTATTTCTTCGATGCCTTTGAAGGCATTCCATGCCGCCTCTCTTCCTCCTGCGCAGCTCAGGTTTTAGGTCATTCATATATATATATATATATTCTTATATATATATATATATATATATATATATATATATATATATATATATATATATACACACCATGGTCAAAGCTGAGCCCAGCCCATACGCAGCAGCTGCAAAACACCTCAGGAGGCGGCTCCCTGTCTATGAAGGCCAATGCATAAAGGCTTAGGCTGAGGCATGAAGCAGGGTAGAACACGTGCCCTGGTGGGTGAGGGGGCCCTGGGTTCCATGCCCAGTACCATGATATTCCCTGAGTGCTGCCATGAGGGACCCCCACCACAACTGCATGTGGTGCCCAGTTAGCTAACCCAAAACATAGCGCAACCAGAAAGGTTATAGGGATAGTTTTGGCCACGTGAAGCAATGGATCCCCTCACTCCCCCACCCCGCCTGCCTCTGTGGTAGGCACTTTGCCTCTCTTTCTCCCTTGCTTTTTTTTATAAGCTATCTAGTTCAGACTAAATCTAGCAGATCATGAGTGTTTACTGCATAAATGCTAGTAAAAAAAAAATGCTAGAGTATCTAACCAGCACGGCAGAGCCTGGCAAGCTACCCGTGTCGCATTTGACATGCCAAATACCAGTAACAATTATAGACCTCATTCCCATGACCTGATGGGATGGTTTGAGGCTCTTTATGTTCCTGGAGCAAGCAGGTGCCCTTGGGCTCTACTAGCATGAGACAGGACATATGGAGATGTTACTGGTGCCCGCTCGCCGAGCAAATCGATGATCTACAGGAAGTCAAGTGATCAAGTGATTTAGTTGTACAGAAGTTGAAGCATTTGTCTTACATTCAGCTGACCCTGGTTCGAATCCAGGCACCACATCTGATGTCCCCCAAGCATAAAGCCAGGATTAGCCCCTAAGCATTTCGGTGTGACCCAAATCCCCTCACTCCCAAAACATATTTGTTGAGCTTCAGAGAGAGCTTAAAGGGTTGGGGTGCATGATTTGAATGCAGGAACCCTGAGTTTGAGTCCCTAAATAGTACCAGGAGCAACTGCCAAGCACCACCAGGGACAACAGACTCTCAAAACCAAAAAGAATCTTTGTTGTGCTTGGGACTCAGTAGTGGAATGCCCCATATGTGTAAAGCCTCGGATTCAGTCCCTGGCACCGTGTGAGCAAAAAAAGTATTTGTTCCTTGGGGCGGGAGCGATAGCCCAGCGGGTAGGGCGTTTGCCTTGCACGCAGCCGGCTTGTGCCAGCCGGGTTCAATCCCCGGCATCCCATATGGTCCTCCAAGCGCCGCCAGGAGTAATTCCTGAGTGCAGAGCCAGGAGAAACCCCTGAGCATCGCCGGTTGACCCAAAAAGGAAAAAAAAAAAAAGTATTTGTTCCATTCCCTCTGTTGTGCGCTTTAGTCAAAATATGAGGGGTGCAGCATTAAACCAAACAGACATGATTCCTGCCTACCTTTGTGATGCTTACAGTTCTAGATATAAACAACATATAGAGATAGTAATTGGTTAAAGGGGTAATAATTGAGATTGCTATAGAGTGCATCAGGAGTTAGGAAAGTGGGAAATGCCTTCATTTAAAAATCAAGTTTGGGGGCCAGAGTGATAGCCCAGAGGGTAGGGCGTTTGTCTTGCACACAGCCGGCCCGTGCTGGCCTGGGTTCAATCTCCGGCATCCCATATGGTCCCCGAGCACCGCCAGGAGTAATTCCTTAGTGCAGAGCCAGGAGAAACCCCTGAGCATTGCTGGGTG
>JAJIBD010013712.1:0-51725 GCA_021461705.1 Cryptotis parvus
CCCCTCCTGCCCCAGGCTCTGGACGCCAGTGTCCGCTGATGGCTGCAGCCACCTCAGGTGCCGGTCGCGGGTTCCGCAGCTGCTTCTGGCCTCCCCAAGGGCGGGACTGACCATACTTGGTATCAGGAGAGTTCACTTCCGTGGAAGTCTGCCATGTTTTTGGGCTAAAGGAGCCGGCCGTGCTCGGATTTTCCTGGCTCTGCACTCGCTGTGAGCGCCTGGCGGCGTACAGGGCTCATGCTTGGTGCAGGCTGCGGAGTGCAGGGCAGGTGCCGAAGCCCCCACTCTCCAGTGTCCAGCTCTACGCCGCCTTTGTTCTGGGTGGTTGGAGGCCACTGGATCTTGTGTTTGTTTGTTTGTTTGCTTTTTGGGTCACCCGGCAATGCTCGGGAATTACTCCTGGGAGTGCTCAAGGGAACAGATAGGGATGCCAGGGAATGAAGCCTGATTGGCCGCACGCCAAAGGACAATGCCCTGACCGCTGGACTGTCCCCTCCAACCCCATCTCTTCCCTGAGGAGTCCAGTCATCGCCTTGCCCTCACTGATCGCTTCACGCTCACTCCCTCCCCTTCGCGTACCTGCCCACGTATCTCTGAAGCTTCTCCCTGGAGCCAGGCTGCCCACGGCTTTGGGGACAGAAGACAGGCAGAAAGGCTCTGAGCACTGTCTGGTGCCCGAAAGTGCCCGGGTGCTCCCTGCCTCTCGGACCCCAGCTAGGCAGTAGGCCTTGTATTGTAGCTCTGGCATTCCGGCCTCCTCTTCCCCCAGGAACATGTCTGCTTAAGTCCAGGGATACTTATGGCTCCTTCCTTTGGTAGCAGCGATACTGATGGAATGCTTACTGGTACCACAAACCAGGACTCAGGCGAGAGTAAGGCAGGGGCGGCCCTTCACCTCAGGAGGAAACGTGGGTTAGCAGTGGTGGTGAAGTGGTCAGGTGTGTTTGGGACCTCCCTCGTGGGAGCTGGGCTCGGCGAGACCCGCCTGCCCGCTGGAGAACAAGGGCAGTCTGGGCAGGACAATGGCCATGTGGACAGGACCTTGGTGGAGGAAGGAGGCCCCTGGACACGGGTGAGGGCAGATCTGGGGCCCATAGACAGCGAGGGGTTGCCTCCCCAGCAAGGGCTTCATGCCAGCAGTAGGGCGCAGTTGGGAGGGGAGTGAGCCGCGGCTCGATGCAGAAACCCTGAATGGCAGCTGGTGACTGGAACCCTCAGTGCCCGGGGCCAGAGGCCTCAGCAGGCGCCACAGGGCCCTGCGCTCCCGCCTGTGCTGGTGCCCGCTGGGTTCTCTTGCCGTGCCACCAGGTGCCGCCCCCTAAACAAACACACCAAAGGGAGACTACTTACCTGACCCGCTGCTGGACCAAAGGGTGCCACCTTCTGGGTTCTGAAACTAGGGGAGGGGTAGGAGCATTAGTGCGGCGGCCAGGACACTTGCCATACAGAGGCTGCTCGGGTTTGATCCCCAAGCACAGAGCCAGGGAGTAAGCCCCACCATAAAAGGAGCCAAAGGCATAGAACAGCGAGGGGAGGGCACTTCCCCTTGCATGCAGCCAACTCGGGCTCTATCCCGGCACCCCTTATGGTCCCCTGAACCCCCCGGGAGGCGATCCCTCAGTGCAGAGCCAGAAGTAAGCCCTGCGCAGTGTCAGATCTGGTCTAAGAACTAAGAAGGAAAAAACACATAAACTCTGGGCCGTCCCCAGTGGCCTCTCACTGCCCTGCAGGCCGAGGTCGCACCTGGACGGACTCCGCAGTGCGTCGCCAGCTCTTCCTCGACGTGCTCGATGGGACCAAAGCGCTAGTAAGTGCCGGGCGGGTCTCGCACTCTTGCGTCTGGCTGCATGCAAGCTCTGCTGCAGCCCTGCCCGACGCTATGCTCTCTCCGCAGCTCCTGGTGCCGGGCTCGGCCAACTGTCTCCGCCTGGGCTCCATGCTGTGTGCTCTGCTCCTGGTCCTGCTGCGCCAGTGGAAGGGGTGCGCCCGCCCCCTCTCCCCCTCCCCCAGGGGTACCGGGTCTGGGGCCAGGGGGCGGGCAGACCCCTCCCCCCTGGGCTCCGGAGGCCACTTGGGGCTGTCTGCGAGCCTCTCCCGCGTCTTCCAGAGAGCTGGGCCCTGTGGACGAGGTTCTCGGGCCCTTGACGGAGGATCCTGGAGGCTGTGCTGCAGGCTGACCCCCGGCTCATGGAGAAGACCAAAGCCAAAGTGTTCTCCGCCTTCATCACCGTGCTGCAGATGAAGGAGCTTCGAGGTGAGGCCCGCGCCCCGCCCTCCCCCGCCCCGCCACCTCGCTCCTACAGCCTGTCCTCCCCTGTGCTCTGCAGTGAACGACATCCCCAGTACTCAGAGCTGGTGCTGAGCGTCCTGCGGGCGCTGCAGGAGGGAGCTCGCCGCGCTTTTCGACCACACCCGACACAGTCTGGCCTCAGGCGGCCCGAGGACAAGGACAGCATGGAGACAGACGACTGCTCCCGGCACGCCACAAGGACCAGCGTGACGGGGGTGAGCCTGGCAGGCCGGTGTCTGTCCCCACCATGCCTGGGCCCCCAGGGCTCCGTGAGCAGTGCTCGGCCCTGCAGAGGAGCACGTGGGCCGACCTCTGACTGTCCCTGAAGGGTAGCACAGACCCGCCCGGGGCCCTCAGCAGCCAGTGACTAGATGGGCCGGGCAGCAGGAGCTGCCGTGCCAGCGAAATGGGGGGAACCCCCACCAGGAGTGCGAGCAGGGGGCCGTGAGTGGTCCGGTTTGTCCCCTAGGGGAAACCCTTAGCACAGTCGGGGGCCCTGCCAGTCCATGTGAGATGACCTCATGTGGTCCCCCCACCATATTTCACGTAGTGAGCTGAAACCCGTGCCTGGGGCTTTGTAGGGTGCAACGGTGGACAGAGCTCCAGGCACTGGGCAAGGAAGGGTCCAGTCGGCCTCTCAGCACTCTGCAGCGGTGGGGCAGAGGCGGAGCTGGATGCGCTGCGCCCCCCCGGCCCTGCAGCCTCCCCGCACTGCTTCTGTCCTTCCCCTCTCGGCCCGCCCCGGCAGGTGTGTGTCCTGGGCCTGCACCTGGCCAAGGAGCTGTGCGAGGTGGACGAAGACGGCGACTCGTGGCTGCAGGTGCGCGGAGGCTGCCCGTGCTGCCCACCCTCCTCACCGCCCTGGAGTTGAGCCTGCGCCTGAAGCAGAACCTGCACTTCACCGAGGCGGCCCTACACCTGCTGCTCACCCTGGCCGCACTCCAGCAGGGGAGCCACAGCCGTGGCGGGCGCCGGCATCACACAGAGCATCTGTCTGCCCTCCTCAGCGTGTACCAGATCAGCAGCAACGGCACCGGGCAGGTGGGTGGCCGTGACCAGCTTGAGCAGTGGCTCCGCTGGCCCTTCTGGCAGTGCCCGGGCTGCCCCGCTGTCAGCCTCTTTGCCCTCATCCTGCTCTCTGCCGCAGACCCCCAGGCACTTCGCGGAAGTCTCTGGGCGGCCCCTCGTGGCCAGGGGTCTACCGCCTGTCCTTGTCCCTGATGGAGCGGCTCCCTCAAGGCGCTACGCCTAGCTTCCTCACCGAGGCCCTGGACTTCCTGGGGGTGCACCAGGAGCGCACCTTACAGGTGGGGCCTGCGGGGGCCGGGCAGGTTTCACCTGCGGGTTGTGAGCCCACCGTGGCACTTCCCAGCCTGTGCCTGTGGGCCCAGACCCCTGCCCTGCCTCTTCCCCTAGTGCCTGACCGCAGTGAGGACGCGGTGCAGAGTCTGGCCTGCCTGGAGGAGGCGGACCACACGGTGGGCTTCATCCTGCAGCTGTCCAACTTCCGGAAGGAGTGGCACTTCCACCTGCCCCAGCTGATGCGCGATGTCCAGGTGGGCTCCGGTTAGGGGCTCCATGAGGCAGCCGTGTTGGGCTCATGTTCCCCTCCCACTGCACTTGTACTGGTGTGGCTGGGAGGGCTCTTGCCTCTGCACATGATTGTGCCAGGTCGATTCTGGCACACCATAGGGTTCTCCAAACCCTCCAGCCCAGAGCCAGGAGAGATCCCTGAGCAGCACAGCCAGCTGTGGCCCCCTCAGCCCCCCAAAAGAACTTACACTCCAGGCCCAGGCGAACACTCAGCATGGCTGGGCACTTCCGCATGGCACAGCATCAGATCCACAGACACGGAGACCCGTGTTGGGGCCATGGCCGGAAGGCCTGTCCTGTGTTCGGCGTGCACGAGAACCAGGGCTGTGGCCTTGTGGCTCTGGCTCCACCACCCCACTGCCAGGCCACGGATTGCTGGGGTGAGCCCAGGCCCTGAGCGCTGCTGGACAGCGCCACCTCCCCATAGAGTCCCTGCTCGCTCTGCTGAGGACAGGCCTGGGGACCAGCGGGAGAACCAGGCTCTGCACTTCACCCCACTGAGACTTTTTCTTTAGGAGAATGGGGAGAAGGTCTAGTGTTGGCTATGTGAGACTTGGGTGGGACGGGCTGGAACAAAGGGGAGCGGCCAGGGGCCTTGAGGACTGCCCTGCCCGTGGGGGCTGCCCCTGTCCGCCTCATGCCAGCCTTGTTTGCTCCAGGTCAACCTGGGCTACCTGTGCCAGGCCTGCACCTCCCTCCTGCACAGCCGCAAGATGCTGCAACACTACCTGCAGGTGAGGCCGGGCCGTGGGTGTCAGGCCAGCCGTGGGGTGTCAGGCCGGGCCGTGGGTGTCAGGCCAGCCGTGGGTGTCAGGCCAGCCGTGGGTGTCAGGCCAGCCGTGGGTGTCAGGCCAGTCGTGGGTGTCAGGCCAGCCGTGGGTGTCAGGCCAGCCGTGGGTGTCAGGCCAGCCGGCGGGGTGTCAGGCCAGCCGTGGGTGTCAGGCCAGCCGTGGGTGTCAGGCCAGCCGTGGGTGTCAGGCCGGGCCGTGGGTGTCAGGCCAGTCGTGGGTGTCCAGGCTGGCCGTGAGTGTCAGGCCAGCCGTGGGTGTCAGGCCGGGCCGTGGGTGTCAGGCCAGTCGTGGGTGTCCAGGCTGGCCGCTGGCCCCCTTCACTGCCGTTTCTCTCCCAGAGCAAAAAACGGGACGGCCTCCCTCAGCAGCCGGCCCCCGACTACAGCGGCCCCAGGTTGCTCCCCGCGGCTTCCCCAGGCAGCCCAGGCGCCGAGACAGAGGCCTCAGAGCAGCGGGCCCTGCACACACCGTCCAGTACGGCCTCCTCAAGATCCTCTGCAGGACTCTGGCGGCTCTGCGCCACTTCACCCCGGATGTCTGCCAGATCCTGCTGGACCAGGTACCGTGGGCCTGTGCGAGCCAGAGGCTGTGTGCAGCTGCTTGGCGTGCGCCGCCCACCGGGCCCACAGCTCTGTTTGCTCGACAGTCCCTGGACCTGGCTGAGTACAGCTTCCTGTTTGCCCTGAGCTTCACCACTCCCACCTTCGACTCCAAGTGGCTCCCTCCTTTGGGACCCTGCTGGCCACAGTGAATGTGGCCCTCAACATGCTTGGGGAGGTGAGTGGGTGCCCCAGACCCTGGGTCACCGAGGCGGCCAGGCAGGAACCCGGGCAGGGGCTGCAGTGAGCGAACGAGCCCCCTGGCCCCACATCTCTCCCGACAGCTGGACAAGAAAAAGGAGCCTCTCACACAGGCCGTGGGGCTGAGCACGCAGGCGGAAGGGAGCAGGACACTCAAGTAAGGGCCCCGGGAGCGGTGGGGCCGAGCCGGGCCACTCAGCAGCTCCACGCAGCGCCCACGTGCCTGTCCCGGCAGGTCCCTCCTGATGTTTGCCATGGAGAATTGCTTCTACCTGCTCATCTCCCAGGCGGTGCGCTACCTGCGGGACCCGCCGTGCCCTCCGGGGACAAGCAGCGCATGAAGCAGGAGCTCAGCTCCGAGCTGGTGAGGACAGCGGGGGAGGGCGCGGGCAGCAAGGGGGAGGGCGCGGGCACAGAGGGCACAAGGCTCACAGTCTCTTTCGTCCCCAGAGCACGTTGCTGTCCAGCCTCTCCCGCTATTTCCGCGGGCGCCCCAGCTCCGCCTGCAGGGGGTCCTTCCCCTCCCCTCAGGGCAAGTGCAGCTCCACATCCAAGGCCAGCGCCGAGAGCCAGGAGCCCCCTGATCCAGCTTGTCCAGGCCTTTGTCCGCCATGTGCAGAGATAGGGCAGCGCTGTGCTCCGCCTGCCACCGTCCCACCAGCCTGAGCTGCCCCTGGGCACTGGGTGCCGCCCGCCCAGCCGGGTCCGTAGGCCCTCAAGCAGCTGCCACCCCGCCGACGGCATTATTTTTGTATTAGATAAGAGGTCAACTGCAGGGGCGGGCACCTTGAGCCGGCCACTCCCTGCCGAGGGGGTCGCCTTTGCTGCGCCCGCCGGCCTCGGCACAGTCAGGCCCGGCCTGGAGCCTTGTCACAAGCTGCCTGCCAGCGGCTGGCCCGGTCACAGGAGCTGTTTTGCAGGCTCGTCGTTGCAGTTTTTGGTAATACTGTGGTCTATTTATACACATATTAAAGCCCTCTTTATAGAGCTTGTGTGCGTGTGTGGGTGCCGTGGCGCTCGGGCTGGGCCAGGCAGGGTATTGGCTGCAGTGACCTACTCGTGCCTGCGGGAACCTTCCTGGTGGCAGTGCTGGGGACACGCCCAGCTCCCCCTTGGCACCGCTGCAGCCCCAGCTCTGCCTATTTCTGGCCGTGTCCCTGGCCCAAGGCCACACTGGGGCCTTGATCAGACCCTCCTGACTGCAAGCTCCTGCTGCCTTCCCAGCTACTCCTGCCTCAGGCGGCATCTTTGCGAACTGGTCTTTGGGGTCCTGCGGCCCCCACTCGGTGGGAAGACCAGGTGGGCGGAGCACGAATCTCCCACCCCAGGGCCAGCCTGAGGCGGCGGACAGACAGGCTACGCCTCGTGCAGGAAGAGTTTTATTGTCACCGGCTAGGCAGCAAGCAGACGGCCAGTAAAAGAGTGTGAAAAAGTGAAGGGTGAGGTGTGGGCGGGGTAGCACCGGAGGACCCTGCAGCCCAGCGCCCACCTGCTGCAGGCTCCCTCCTGGCCAAGGGTACCCCCGCTCCGACCCCTCCGCCTTAGCAGGAGCGGGAGGGTGAGGTGCTGGGGTGCAGGCAGGGTGGGCCCGGAAGCGCCCATCAGAAGAGCGGGCCAGGCCCTGCACAGCTGGTGGCGGGCTGGTCTCCGCCCGAGCTCGGGCCCTTAGCTGAGCAGCTCCAGGTAGGTGACCGGGACTTTGCCCTTCTTGTTGCCTCGCTCGCCCATGAGCCAGTCGGGGTCCATGCCGGGCAGGCTGTACACAGTCAGGAGCTGCGGGCAGAGGGGGTGAAGGCGGCTGCTGTGCCCCACCCTGGGCCACCTACGTCCCCTTCCCCAGCGTCCACACACCTCGTCAGCCAGCAGGGCCAGCTCGCTGCTGTCGGCCGCCTCGTAGTCGTAGAGCACTCGGGCTTTCGGGTGCCCGTGGCGGGGGCGCCACCTCCTCCAGGCACAGGGCGGCCTCCCCGGGAGGGCCGCACCTGCCCCGGGGCCCCACGGGCATCGTGGCAGCGGCCGTGGTGGGCGACGTGCTGGTCAGCGGCGGGAGCTGGGCTCCGTGGTGCCCACGAAGGTGCCGGGAATCTGGAGAGGGGCGGGCGCGGCTGAGCAGCCTGCCACCCCGGCCCGGCCCCTGCTCGCCCTCCAGTACTTACATGGCTCCCTGGGAGCTGCGGCATGAGGGGGAGCAAAGGAGGCGGGCAGTGAGGGGCTGCCCCGGCCTCGCGCCCACCCCCGCCCGGCCTTCCCCAAACTGCGGGACCTGACCCTGAGCCCCGGGGCAGAGGGACAGTGCTGGGGCCCCCGCCGCACCTGCCCAGCTGCTTCTGTAAAGTCCAGCATGTGGCGGTAGCACTGCGTGTAGTACGTCTGAGACTCGACAAACTTCGTGGAGGCAGCGAAGATGGTTCACCTGGGAGAGGCCGAGGGCCGCCGTCCACTCGGGGCAGGCGACTGGGTGGGTGGGGACAAAGCCCCGCCCACGCCCGCAGGACAGTCGCGAGGACCCGCCCGTGGAGCCACGCCCACAGGACAGGTGAGGCCCCGCCTCCCGCCCCGCCCTGGCTCACGTGCGTGCTGCTGATGCCCTCCAGCAAGAGCCTGGTCACTTCCGCCTGCCGGTCAAATTCTGTCTGGGCCACTCGCAGCTCCTGCTCGGCCTGTAGGACACAGGGCGCCCTGCTTGTCCCGCAGGGCCGCTGGCAGCGCCCTGCCCCCAAGGAGGGGATCCCTGCAGAGGGCAGGGACCCGCAGGCCGCCTTCCCCACACCACACACCCCCCAGCCCACACTGCCCCAAGCCTGGCCGGTTTCCCGCACCAGGGTGTGGGGCGCCACCCCCCTCACCCCACTCCCTGCGACAGGGGCTCTGGGCCCTTCCCACACCCGTCGCTCACCTTATCTACCCTCGTCGTTCCAGAGCTGCGGGCACCACACAGGCCCAGGGAGGCGGGTGGAGAGGAGAGGACAGTGACGCCTGGGCGGGCAGCCCCTGGGCCCTCCCGGCCCCGCCCCGCGGAAGCCTGGGTGGGGGGCAGCTGTCCCTCGGCCACATGCGAGTAGGGACAGCCAGCTCGGTGTCTGCGCCTCCGCCCCAGCTGGGACAGCATCCCCAGCACACCTGGCCCCTGGCAGCGCTGCTGGGCTGGCAGGGGACAGACCTGCTAAGTCCCTGAGATTCTGGGGCCAAGGCCCATGGGCAGTGCTCCTCCTGGGAGCGCCCTGGCCTGGAAGTGGGGAGGAAGCCCCCACCCTGGGGCTGAAACACTGGCCGCCGGGAACAAGGGCCACCCTGGACAGCAGAGAACAGAGCTTTCCCCACAGTGCCTGGCCCAGCTGCAGGGGACAGGAGGAGAGGCTGGGGGGCGGAGGAGGATCAAGGAGCGAGCGCGGGGGTGATGAGTCGGGCTGGATGAGCGAGAGACGTCAGGAGTCAGACACCGCCGCTTCCCCGCGCCACTCCGGCGGCTCCCAGCCACACCCGCCAGGCAGCAGGTGACAGCAGGGGCCCCTGGGTGCGGGCCCAGCGCTCAGCCCGGGCGGAGGGGCACGGGGGCGCTTACCGCGGAGGCGCTGGCCGAGAGAATGTAATTACGAGGTCTAGTCTCCTGAAAGTCAGGCACCGTCTGGCGGGAACAGAGGGCACGGGAAGGGCGTCATGGGGCGCCCAGACAGCCACAGGCCCAGGAGATACAAACACAGCCCAGTGGGGGGCCAGACTCAGCGGAGTCAGCAAGAGAACCGGCGGGGGTGGAAGTGGTGGCCGGGCCCAGCTCCTGGAGCCCAGCCAGCCAGTGGCCCTGTCAGACCCAAATCCTCCGCGCAGGCCCAAGCCCAGCTCCCTCCAGCCCGAATGTGTACAGGGCACCGCTGGTTCCTGCACGCAGCCCGGCCCTCCCCCACGAGGGTGACAGATGGACGCACAGATGGCCCGTGTCAGGCTTGCGGCCTTTGCAAAGAGTCGCCTCCCGGCTTCCACACCCAGGGCCCCTGAAACCAGAGGCTGTGCGGGAGAGCAGCTGCTTGCAAAAGGCCCCAAGGCCGTGCCCTGCGACCCCACACGCACTCCGCCCACAGGCACGACACAGGTTGGCCGCCAGCACAGCGCATGGGACAGGTATACTCACATCTCCCTCACACTGAGCCAAGTTACCCAAAGCAGAACAGAGAGAACAAAAACACAAGAGTTAGTGAGCACAGGCACGAGCAGGCCCCCCCGAGGGCCCCACCCTCTGGGCGCAGAGGGCTATGGGTGGGGCGTGGCCCGAGAGCTGCGGGGCTCCAGTCCTCTGGACTCTGCCGGGGTCAGTCAGGGTGGTCCCGGTGCTACGGGCAGCCCCCAGGTCGGGCTCTCAGAGAGGGGAGCCTGTCCTAGCCAGGTTAGTCCAGGGGTTAGTGCAGCCCCGGAGCGCTGGGCGGGGGGGGGGGCAGTGATGTCAAGGGAGTCCTCGCCCATCCGGGCCCTCACACCCACATGCCCTGGTGAGCTGAGTCTGCTACACCCCACACCCCGGCCACCAGGGTCACTGAAGTGTCCTAGACTGAGCAACTCGATCCCTGCACAGCCGGGACTTCTGGCCCTGCACCCTGACCGCTGGGCTCTCTGACCCTCACCTCCGGTTCTCCAGCCTGGCCTGGCCTATGTCGCATGCTCCACGCATCCCGGTGAGCCTGACCAGGCCCTGGTGGGTGCAGGGGGTCGAGGCGGCCCAGGCCGCACGGCCAGTCTCAGGGAGCGACCAAGAGGGCCCCAACCTGCCCTGTCCAGAACTCCCCACCCAGCACGGGCCACTATGGGCCCAGGGTCTCGCAGGGAAGCATTGCCCAAGCAGGCTGGGTCCGCAGAACCTTCACCAGCAGAAACAGCCAGACAGGGACATGCACGAAGCCAAGGGGCTGCCCTGACCCCAGGGGGACCAGCCACAGGTGCCTCCTCCCTGGGCCAACTGGCTCCCCCTGGGGCGGGGGCAGCCCAGGACCCCCAAGCCAGACCGTTCCGGCAGTGACGGGCCTGATGGCTCATGGCGGCCCCAGCGCCTACCGTGGCTTTGGCTTCCGCGGCCTTGGCCTTCTTGAGCCGCGCTTTGCTGGCGTCCAGGTCCAGCGGCGGTTCTGGAGGAGCCCGCCGCTCCTTCTGTGGACCCGGGAAGACACAGTCAGCCGCGGCGGCCACGGACACCGGCTGCTGTGGCTGCTGCGTGCAAGTGGCCCTCACCGAGATGGTCTTCCAGTCCCCTTCTAGGAAGTTGCGCAGGGGCGTGAGGAAGTTGACGGAGGCCGTGTGAATGAAGTCCCTCTCCGCTGCCCCCAGCCGCTTCTCGGCCTCCGCCACCTTGATCAGCGTCTTTCCTGAGACAGGGACCAGCCAGCAGGGGGTCAGCCGGGGCGAGTGCAGAGTGGGGGGGTTTAGTGCCAGAAACACACCTTACACCTGACCCGGTGCAATGACCCTGGGGACCCCCACAGGCCCCCTGCACTCCGGCCCGGAGGATGGCTCAGAAGCCCTGGTCAGGGGCGCGGGATCCCGCATCCTGTTTCACCCCTTGAGTAATTCCTGAGTGCAAAGCTGGAGCGTGGCCCAAAAAAGAAGAAAGAGAGCAGGAATCACAGGCCAGAGAGACCTCAGGACGAGAGTTAAGCCCTTGCTGGCCTGGACTACGGGGCCCCGGGCACCTGGGAGTGACCCTGAGCACAGAGCTGGGGGAAAATCCTCCCCGCAACGAGAGAGGGCTGGGGGAGCCGGTCAAAGGGACGGACGATAAAGGCTTTGCCAGCGGCCCCCAGACCATCCTGAGCACCGCCGGGAGCCCCCAAACGAGAAAGAGAAACTCGGATTGGGCCTCACCGTAGGACGTGGTGGGGCCCAGCTCACTGGCCGCCTCTGCCATGTACTGGGCCAGCAGCTCCCCGTTGGTGACCCGCGAGGGGACCTTCCTGTCCAGCTTCTCATACAGGAACTCCTCCACGCGGGCACCTGCACGAACAGCGTCCACTGCCTTAGCTGCTGCCCAGTGGACACCGGCCCCGCCCGCCCCGTTCAGGCCCCGCCCCGCCCCACTCACTGGGGTTTGGCTGCAGCAGCACCTCCGTCTGCCTCAGGATTTTCTCCGTCCAGTTCTTGGTGCTGTCCGCCCGGGCCAGAAGGTTTTCAAAGTGGGCATCCAGCTCTGTCTTCTCAGCTTGGCCGAACTTCTCCTCTGTGAACTGAGGGGCAGCGGGGGTCGGCGAGGGAGGGAGGACTATGCCTGCCGCCACACTAACACACACACCACGGCGCGACACACACACACAAGCACACCCCACAAATGGAACTCAGGCCCTCAGAGCAAGGCTTGCCCCCAAACCCATTCCAAGACTTCCATAGGGGATGGGCCGGAGCAATAGCTTACAGCAGGGAGGGCGTTTGCCTTGCACGCCCAGCTGACCGGGTTCGATCCCCGGCATCCCATATGGTCCCCTGAGCACCGTCAGGAGTAATTCCTGAGTGCAGAGCCAGGAGAAACTCCCTGAGCATTGCCGGGTGTGACCCAAAAAGAAAAAAAAAAAAATACTTCCATGAGGTCGAAGCTGGAGCTGGGCCTTGCCTGGCGGTGTGAGGCGGTTGGACCTGGTGCTTCTACAAAGCCCACAGAAGCTGTAGGCTCCTGCCCAACCTCAACATACACACCTGTATAAAACCTAGCAAATAACCTGGCCAGGTTGGAGTCTTTGGGCCTATACATGGAGGAAGGAAAGATTTGGTAGCAAGGGGCTGAGGGGGGGGCCGGAGGCGACAGCACAGCAGGGAGGGCGTTTGCCTTGCATGTGGCCGACCGGGTTCGATCCCCGGCATCCCATACAGTCCCCGAGCACCACCAGGAGTAATTCCTGAGTGCAGAGCCAGGAGTAACCCCTGAGCATTGCCGGGTGTGACCCAAAAAGCAAAAACGAAAAAAGAAAGAAAGGGCTGAGCGAAGGATCAGGTATGCAAAGGTACAAAGGTACGGGCTGAGGGGCCGGAGCCACGGCACAGGGGGTGGGCATTTGCCCAGCACCCAGCTAATGTGATCCCTGGCACCCTACAGGGTCCTCTGAGACCGCCAGCAGTAACCCCTGAGCATCACCGTCAGGGAGGGAGGCATGGGGACACCGGTGCCCGTCCCCACCACGCAGCTGCTGTGAGTGGGCGCGTGCAGAAGCAGCCACTGCAGGGGGCTGTCAGAAGGTGGCCCCAAACTTGGGGGCTTCAGGGTGGCCCAGCAGACACCCAGAGGCCAGCCAGGCCCGGTATGGCGGGCCCACTCGCCCCCACAGCTCTGGCCTAGGGCAGGCGTGTGCTCCGGGCTGCAGTCAGACAGCGAGTTGGGGGCAACAAGCGCACATGAGGGCGGCGTGGACCCCAGACACCGGCCCCAGTTCACAGACTGGACCACCAGGGGCGTCACAGGAGCCAAGGCCCCAAGCAGCAGTGAGTCACGGGGCGGCTGCAGGCGGCGCAGGGCACCATTAATTATGCAGCAGGCAGGGCTGGGCGGTGGCCGCCTGCAGCTCCCCAGCCCCATCAGCTGCTCGGGCCGCCCCATCCCTCCCCCACCTCACTGCCCAAGCTGTGGTCCCTGCCCTGGGAAGGGGAGCTGGGAGCAGAGAGACAGAGCCAGGCCTGCTCCCCGGCATGTGGGCAAGTTTCTGGAAGGCCCTTGGCCCCTGGGCACCTGCTCGGGCCTGGAGTGTGTCAGGGCTCACAGTTCCTGGGTTCACGAGGGACCACGCACAGGCCCCAAGCCCGCACTGAGCCGCCTGCCTCGGGATGGAGCCCCACCGCACCCCCAGCCAGGGCCAGCCGCCCCTCAGGCACTGCCCAGATCCTTCCCTCACTCGCTCTTACCCCAACTCCCTGGCTGGCACCTGCATTTGGAGGCGGCTGCAAGCCCAAAGGTGCTGAGTGGGCTGGTGGCACCAGGCAGGTGCTGACGCTGGGAGCCCAGGCCAGGCTGGATGCTCGGAGCCATGGGCACTCCAGGAGCAAGCCTAGCACCTGGGGGTCACGTGTGGCCCCTAAGGCCCCTCTGCTCTTCCCAGGACAGCTCCTGAGGGCGCTCGCTGCCCTGTGCTGAGCCAGGGTGCTCTCGGCAGGCCGCGGGGCGGCGGGGGGGGGCGGGGAAAGCCGGAGAGAGCCTCTATTTATAAAGCTGCCAGCTCCCTCCTCCAGCCGAGCCCAGACCCTGGGCACCCGCGAGTGAGCGCGCCAGGAGGGAGGCCCAGGCCCCGGGTGCAGGCCAGGCCACACTGGAGGCAGGTGCTGGTCAGGTCAGGTTCCGGGGGCCCCGAGCAGGAAAGCTGCGGATCAGGTTCTCCCCGATGTCGCAGATACCACAGGGCCCACGTGGGGGGAACGCCCCACCCTCAAGGGGTCAGGGGTGCAGCACCCCCGAGGCAGGCGAGATGGGCACAGAACAGCAAATGCTCCCGGGCGCTGGCTCTCCCGGGATGCTGTGCTTTCTAGTAAACAGGCAGATGCCTTCCAAACTCCCACCAGCGACAGCCAGGACACACGCCCGCCTGTCCCGGGCCCTGCCGCCCCCAGGCACGTGTGACCGCCGCTGGATGGGCTGCGGGGACCCCCAGAGCTTGGAGAGCACAGCAGTGCCCAAGGTCACAGACGGCTTGGAAGCACCAGGCTCCCGTTAAGACGCACTGGCAAGGCCCGCAGGAACTGCGGCCGCCAGCCCCACCCCATTTTCCAGATTGAAAGACTGAGGCCCCTTCCCCAAGGTCACCAGGGAGCTGGCACACGCGGGGCTGCCTCCGTTTGCGCCCTGGCTCCCACCCGAGAGGGCTTGCGTCCATGTCGGCGCCACGGGCCTGGCCGGCTTCCCAAGGTAGGGCACCCGGCCAAGACCCCGGCCACTCCAGGGCGAGCAGCGGAAACAGGCCTCCTGTGGACAGGGGGAAGTGACCAGCCCCCAGCTTCCGGACAGAGAGCCAAGGGTGGGCTGCCGCGCCGGCCCATTGCACCGGCTCGGACACTGAGGCCCGGGGCGGGCTCCTGGCGTGTGCCAGGAGGGTCCCCGCGGGCCAGGCACAGGAGGCGCCGCCCGTGCCCTCTCCCTCCGCAGCCGGGCTGGCACCGCGCCGGGGCCCGGGAGCCCAAAGCTGGTCGCCGGCGGCCCCTGATCCCGGCCGCGCCCGGACCGCGGGCCGAGGCCTGGCGGCGACCCGGCCAGCCCGCAGGGTGCAGCCCCGGCGTCCTCTCCCGCAGCGCGGGCGGGGGCAGTGACGCTCCCCGCGCCCCACATCAGGCCCGGCGCGCGCCCCAGCTCACCTGCACCGCGCGGGTGAAGAAGATGCCCGCGTCCGACGCCAGCTTCTTCATGTTGAAGTCCATGGCCCGAGCGCAGCCTGGCAGCCCCCGCGCGCCGCCGGGGCCCGTACCCCGCCCACCTGCTGCCGCGGTCCGCCCTCGGCGCGCGCGCCCGCCGCCCGCCGCCCGCAGCCGCCACCGAGCCCAGCGCGCAGGGCGGGGCCTCGGGGACGGGGCGGAGCCGAGAGCGTAGGGCGGAGCCTCCGGGAGGCGGGGCGGAGCCGAGAGCGTAGGACAGGGCCTCGGGGGACGGGGCGGAGCCGAGCACGTAGGGCGGGGCCTCGGGGACGGGGCGGAGCCGAGAGCGCAGGGCGGGGGCCTCCAGGGATGAGGGCGGGGCTTCTGTGAGGGGTGGAGCCTATGGGAACCTGGAAGGAGCTTCAGAGCCCAGATGAGCTTTCAGAGCGGGGTCAGCTCTCAGGGTGCAGCCGGGCGGTCCTGCTCAGAGCTGCCGCACTGGCCTCTCCTGCTCTCTCGCTCTGTCTCTCGCTCTTCCTCCTCCCCGCTCCTCCTTGCCCCTTTCCCTTTTGGTGGTTTGTTTTGTTTTGGTGTCACCCTGGTGGTGCTCAGGCTTCCTGCTGGCTCTGAGCTTAGGGATCCCTTCTAGCAGGGTCGTGGGGAACCGTATGTGGGGCCGGGATCAACCCTGTTCAGACGAGTGCAAGGCCAGCACCCTACCCGCTGTACCATTGCTCTTAAACATGTGGTTACAGTATGGCTTTTAAAAAATTGGGGCCAAGGGGCCGGAGCGATAGCCCAGCGGGTAGGGCGTTTGCCTTGCACGCGGCTGGCCCATGCCAGCCTGGGTTCAATCCCGGCATCCCATATGGTCCCCCCAGCACTGCCAGGAGTAATTCCTGAGTGCAGAGCCAGGAGTAACCAACCCCTGAGCATTGCCGGGTGTGACCCAAAAAAAGAAAAAAAAAAGTGATGCCGGGACTGGACAACAGTACAGCGGGCAGGGTCCTGCCTTGCACTCTGGTGACCAGGCCTCACTCCCTCACTCCGCCCCCAGATGGCTCCCTAGCACTGACTGTAGCCGTGGAGTGAGCGCAGAGCCAGGTAAGCCTGAACACTACCAGGCGTGCCTGCCCCCCAAAAAAAAAGAAAATTAAAGAAGACATGAGAACGGAAAACGGAGGAAGTTGGTGGTGGAGAGATAGCACAGAGGGTAAGACTTTTGCCTTGCACGTAGCCGGCCCAGGCTTGATCCTCAGCACCCCACATGGTCCCCCCAAGTTCACCAGGAGCGAACCCGCGCCGCAGAGCCTGAGTAAGCCCTGAACGCCACTGGACGTTCCGCCCCCTCCTGAGTACTCTCGGTCTGTGTGGGTGTCGTTGCGTCATCTTTGTTTATTTCCACGTTAGTGTCTCCATGAGCTCATCATGTGTTTCTGTTTGTTTGTTTGTTTGTTTGTTTTCCTCTTTTTGGGGTCACACCCGGCAACACTCAGGGTTTACTCCTGGCTCTTCACTCAGAAATTACTCCTGATCGGGGACCGTATGGGATGCCAGGGATCGAACCTGGGTCAGCCGTGTGCAAGGCAAACGCCCTCCCCTGCTGTGCTATGGCTCGGCCGACTTCTGGCAGCTTCATATAAAGTGGCTCCACCGTTAATTCAGCTGCTCATCTTTCATCAGACATGCCATGCACATGTAATATAATTATGGCCTGTTCACACAATAGCTCCTGGGCAGTGCTGTGGGATAATGTGTGCCTGGCGGTTGTTGCAGATGGAGAGAAAGTGTCCAAGAGGGACTGTCACAGACCCTGACGCCGAAACCCCACACTCCACAATCACTCTCATACTCAGAGCGGGACTCGCCGCCCAGGTGAGCCACACCCAGATTAATCAGTTGGGGAACTCGGTTATGTGGGGAGGACTTTCACAGACTCGGATATGGGTACCTCCCCACATCTCCCTGCGCTCCCGGAAGGCCTGTCTGTCTGTCTGTCTGTCTGTCTGTCTGTCTGTCTGTCTGTCTGTCTGTCTGTCTGTCTGTCTGTCTGTCTGTCTGTCTGTCTGTCTGTCTGTCTGTCTGTCTGTCTGTCTGTCTGTCTGTCTGTCTCACTCTCTCTCCTTTTTTGGGCCACACCAGGCGATGCTCAGGGGTTAGGGGTTACTCCTGACTCTGCACTCAGGAATTACTCTTGGCGGTGGGGGGAACCATATGGGATGCGGGAGATCAAACCAGGGTCTCCGCGTCCGGCCCCCTCGCGCAGGACTTTGCTAAACCCGCTTTGTCCAGCAGAGGGCTCTGCAGAGCCCGGACTCTGCTGCGAGTGTGGGCGTCTACCGTGTGCCGGGCATCCGTCCAGGTTCTGTGGACGCAGCAAAGAGCCAAACAAGGTCCATTCGTGCTTGCAAACAAATAATGCAACACACAGCAAGTGAAGGGTCCTGGGCTGAAACACACGGGCGGAAAGCACCAGACAGACGCGGGGCGGGGACAGCTCATCTCAGTCAAATGCCACTCACTATGTATGTTTCTTTTTTTTTTTTTTTTTTGCTTTTTGGGTCACACCTGGCGATGCTCAGGGGTTACTCCTGGCTCTGCACTCAGGAATTACTCCTGGCGGTGCTCAGGGGATCATATGGGATGCCGGGGGATCGAACCCGGGCCGACACAGGCCGGCCGCGTGCAAAAGCAAAATGCCCTACCCGCTGGGCTATCGCTCCGGCCCCACTATGTATGTTTCTTTGCTTTTGCCTTTTTGGGTCACACCCAGCCATGCTCAGGGTTACTCCCGGCTCTGCACTCAGGAATGACTCCTGGTGGTGCTCGGGGGACCATATGGGATGCGGGGATCGAACTCGGGTTGGCTGAGTGCAAGGCAGACCCCCTCCCCGCTGTGTTATGGCTCGGTCAAAGCATCACTTGCTTTAGTTCATTTTCCACTCGGCTACGTAGGCTCGTTTTTGTGTGCTTGTTTGTTTTTCTTAGTGCGATGGAGGATTGATCCCAGGCTCTGGCAGCTTTTCTGATAGCACTGGCTAAAATGCCGAGCCTGCACGCTAGTGGGTGATTCCCTAGGCTAAGAGCTTGACTGTAAGGGGCAGGAAGCCGAGGTTGAGAGAAGCCAAGAGATTTGCCTGACGTCCCGGCAGGAGAGGGCGGTGGTCCCAAACCTCCGGAGTGGGGGGTGGGTTATCTCAGCCATACCCCCTTCTGCTGCCGGCCCGATAGGTTTTTTTTCTCTCTGGGTCACAATCCATGCCGCTCCCAGAGACAGGCTTCCAGCCATCACCAGCAGGTTCTTCCATCTATGAGCGTTGGCCTCCCAGAGATCCTCTCCCTCCCCACGTCGGGGCTCAGCAACAGCAGAGCGGGGAGGGGCGTTTGCCTTGGCCGTCCCATGTTTCCCCCAAGCACTGCCAGGAGTAATTCCTGAATGAAGAGCCAGGAATAAGCCCCTGAGCATCACTGGATGTGGTCCAAATTAAAAAAAAATAGCGTAAGGCAAGTATGTGCTACTGTTTCCATACCCAAGCAGAGAGGAGGTGCATGGAAAGTTAGGAGCTGAATAAATGCACAAATGGGGCTTGGCTGATTCCTTTGTGTGTTCTTAGTTTTGGGTCTCGCTCAGGGTGCTCAGGTGTCCGTGGCTCTGAGCTCAGGATCACTCCTGACGCTGGGAGCTGGTCAGCTGTATGCAGGCAAGCGTCTGAAGCTCTGCGCTTTCCTCCAGCCGGGACACGATCTAAACAGAGGTGCCCAGCTCCAGTGATTAAGGGGTGCCACCGGCTTCCCTCCAGCAACACCGATGTCTCGGGTGAGGCCCGGATCCATCCCATATCACGTTGGGATAAGCTTGCCAGAGCCAAGGCGGCAGACTCACTTCGGCCAGACCCGGCGACCCCGGCCCCGTAAGGTACAGCTGGGCCGTGAGCACGGAACCAAGCCGGGCCGACACCGGGGGCGACTGCCACGTGCGGGTCACAGTTTCCTTTTTGGTTTCTGGGCACAAGGCGGTGTCAGGGGTGATTCCTGGGCTCAGGGGATCACTCCTAAGGGCCTTGGGCAGCGGCCAAGCTGCTGGCACCCCCGCCCGGGGGTACAGCTCAGGTCGGCGCGCAGTGAGGTGGCGGAGTCTTCTAGAGGATGCTGTAGACAGTCACAGGCTCTGGCATTTGAGAACAGGCATTTGAAAGGACCGGAGAAATTTGTCTCTCCGCTGTTGCCGTCCAGAAAGCCCCAATCGCACTTTGGCCTCGTCCCCTTTAAGAGCAGGCCCGCCCATTCATTGGTCGTTCGTGTCAATCTAATCCCGAGGTCCAATCGTAGGAGTAAGGAGAGCACTTCCGCGCCTCAACCGCACTAGGAGGCGGGGCCAAAAGGGAGAGAGGCGTGACCGGATTGGCCCCGTCATCTACCTCATTGGCCAGAGGCCGAAGCGCCGCGGAGCAGGTCGGTGCCGCTTATTGGTCCAGGGAGGGTAGGCCCGGCGAGGCCCCGCCCCCGGAGGGCTCGCGCTTGGTTGCGCGGGCGCCGGGGAAGGAGACGCTGCCCTTCCGCAGCTATGGGATCCCGGGTGAGTGGCACCTCGGGGGCGCCGGCGGGCGGGACAGGCGGGCCCGGGCCTTGGGGGTCCCCGCGGGGTGCGGGCGCCCGCGTCGGGGCTGAGCAGCTCTGCGGGCCGCCGTGTAGCGAACAGGCGGCTCGCGCCGAGGGGGTCCTGGGTTCGACGCTGGGCGCAGGTGCCCGAGCGGGCTGCCAGGGACGGGGGCTCCCGGGGACACCGGGCAGCCCCCGCAGGGAGATCCCGGCGCCGGAGTGGAGGGCAGGGGTCTGCACACGGGGTGCCCGGGCTGGCGCCCCTCCGCGAGAGGGGGTCGCGCTGGGGTCCCGCTGGGGTCGCGCTGGGGTCCCGCTGGGGTCGCGCTGGGGTCCCCCTGGGGTCGCGCTGGGGTCCCCCTGGGGTCGCGCTAGGGTCCCGCTGGGGTCTCGCTGTGGTTCCGCTGGGGTCACGCTGGGGTCCCCTCTGGGGTCGCGCCAGGGTCCAGCTGGGGTCCCGCTGGGGTCGCGCTGGGGTCCCGAGGGCGGGGTGAACGATCAGGAACCTCCCGGGGGTCGGGGGCAGGGGCCGCTGCGGCTGGTCCTCGGTGGGGTAGGATCCCCCGGGCGGGCGCGAGGTGCCCCCAGAGCCCCCAGAGCGTGGGCATCCGGGCCTGAGTGTTGAAACTGCCCGGTGGGGCAATGCGGAGGCGCGGGCCAAGGTTACTGGGCAGGAGGTGACCTGCAGGTGCGGGGGCGGGAGCGTCGGTGTGCGGACACCTGGGCCGGCCCGGAGTGGCCTCGCCCCTGGCCACCCGGCGGTGGTGCCACCCGGTGGTGGTACCACCCGGCGGTGGTGCCACCCGGCTCCTGGACCGGTTTTCCGCCCGGGGGGAGGGCCTTGGAGGTGTGGGACGGGCAGGCGCTGCCCCGACTGCCCACGGGCAGGCGGCCCCAGGGCTCCGCCGGAGCGGTCCGCGGCCTGCAGTTCCCCGGGTGCCATTCGGGCTGTGCGAGGGCACCCCGGGGCTCTCGTCTGTCCCGCCAGGTGCCAGCGCGGGTCTTCTGTAAGTGACCGTCTGCCGCCCAGCTTGGCCCCTTGGTCTCTGAGAACTCGGGCTCCGGCTCTCTGCCCGCGTTCTTGTGTCATGCCTGGAGGCTGGTGTGAGGGGCTGACCCCGGTGGTCTCGGGCTGTCTGCAGCCTCCTGGGAGGCTGACGGGTACCTGGTTCACAGGACGGGGTGGGGGGCTCACTCATGCCGCCCCCTCCAGGAGCAAGTCCAGCAGCCTCGCTTCCTTCCCGCGCCCCAGGGTCGGCCGGCGCTCCCTTCCTTCCGCCGGGTCCCACGAGAGGGCGGCAGCCCCTTGGGGGAGCTGTTTGGGGCGCCCTCCCTGTCGTCTTGAGGGCTAGTGAGCAGACCTCTCATTTGCTAGCTTTGTAACGGGGTTCCCTGGGCCAGTTCTCAGAAGGCCCCAGAGGAAAGTCTCCCAGAACCGCAGACTGGGCTAGCCCCAGAGGGACCGGGCGTGCCTTGTTCTTAAAGTCTGGGTTTTCTTGGGTTGGTTTGTTTGGTTGCTTTTTTGGGTCACATGCAGCAATGCTCAGGGGTCACTCCTGGCTCTGCAGTCAGGAATTACTCCTAGTGGTGTTCTGGGACCACATGGGATGCGGGATCGAACCTGGTTGGCTGCATGCGAGGAAAAAAAGGAGAGCCTTATCCACTCACTGTCCTGTTGTTCTGGTCTTTTTTTTTTTTTTTTTTTGCTTTTTGAGTCACACCCGGCGATGCTCAGGGGTTACTCCTGGCTCTGCACTCAGGAATTACTCCTGGCGGTGCTCGGGGACCACATGGGATGCCGGGATTGAACCCAGGTCGGCGCGTATAAGGCAAGCGCCCTACCGCTGCGCTATGGCTCCAGCCCCTGGTCCCATTCTTGAGTCTAAAGTCCAGGTGCCCTAGCTGGACTCCGCCTCCTCCACTGTGTGACTTTGGGCTCCTGGCTTGACCTCTCTGTGTCCTCATTGAAATGGGGGGTGGGGACGGCCCGAGCACCTCATCACTGGATTGTAATGACTCAGGGAAAGGCCGCGTGGACGAGCTTAGCTCCCACGGCATGCTCAGGCCCGAGCTTGATTATTTGAGGCGCTATTCTGCTGCTTCCATAATACACCGGCCAGGAAGTTGTCTCACAAGTTTATTCCTGGCTTTGTGGGCTGTGAAAAGATGTGTTTGTTCTTGGTCAGGGGCCTGGCCCTCGGGAGCCAGAGTTTGTTTTTTTTTTCTTTATTTTTGGGTCACACCCGACAATGCCTAGGGGTTACTCCTGGCTCTGCACTCAGGAATTATTCCTGGAGGTGCTCGGGGGACCATATGGGATGCCGGAGATCGAACCGGGTCGGCTGCATGCAAGGCAAGCGTCCTCCCTGCTGTGCTATCGCTCCGGCCCTGGGAGCCAGAGTTCAGCAGAGGGGCCCTGGGTTTGAATTAAATTCCTGGGGAAGGCGTGTAACGGAGCCCCAGAATGTGTGACCCCCAGTCCTGGGCTGACCCGAGTGCCGCCATGCACCCCTGGCTCAGGCGGGCAGTTGTCCCTGAGGTCATTTGACTTCCTGCTTGCTGACCGGGGGCTGGGAGGACAGGGGATTGGCACCCATTCCGAGGCGGGCACTCTGCGTGGCCGCCTTGCTCCCAGCTGGCCCCTGGGGCATGCTTGTGGGCATTTCCAGGCTTACCTGGGCATGTCCCAGGTCTGACCTGGCCATCTGTGTCTCAGCTCTGCCGAGGTGCCCACTGCTGTGTGCGAGGCTGTGTGACCGGGCGGTGGATGGTGCCAGGACCCCGGTCTGCCACCAGGTGAAGAAGCCACCTAGGAGCCAGGAGCTGTTGGTACCGGGGCCTCTCTCAGAGGGTGCCCGACCTGCCATGGCATTCCGGAGGACAGAGGGCGTGTCCATGATCCAGGCCCTGGCCATGACGGTAGCCGAGATCCCCGTGTTCCTGTACACGGACGTTTGGGCAGGTAAAGGCAGGGGTGGCGGTGGGCTTCCCAGCCCCCTTCTTTACCCCCTCAGCTCCCAGGGAGGCCGCCTTCTCTTTCCGCTGTCCCCCGGCCCCCTTTGGTTTGGTTTGTTTTAGGGGCCACACCTGGCGGTGCTCAGGGCTGGGTCACTCCTGGAGGTGCTCAGGACCCTGTGGTGTGGGTCGGACCCGAGCCTGAGTCGGCCCGAGTCTCTGTCCCGGCTGTCTCCACCGTGGGTCTGGCCTCAGCCTGTCTGCACCCTGCGCGCGGGAGCCCCCGTTCCTTGGTCCGTGAGCCGGGCAGCAGTCGCCTTCCTTGGCAGCCTGGCATTGCTGCAGCTCAGATTCAGACTGTGGCCCCGGAAGGGCAGAGGTGCCAGGCAGAGAGATGGTGGCGGGGGCGCCCCAGGGACCGTCTGCCCTGAGGAACATCCATGAGCAATGGGTCAGCGTGCGGGGCGTGGAGCCTGGGCAGTGAGTCCTGTGCTCACCACTGAGCCACATCCCGGCCCCTGGGTCAAAGTTTTGTCTTTTTTTTTTTGTTCTTTTATGTCTGTTGGGTCACACCGGTGATGCTCAGGGGTTACTCCTGGCTCTACACTCAGGAATTACTCCTGGAGTGCTCGGGAAACCATATGGGATGCTGGGGCTCAAACCGGGTCGGCTGCATGCAAGACAAACACCCTCCCGCCATGCTATCGCTCCAGCCCCTCTAATTTCTGTCTTATCACCTCCAGCCTGTGTCTTTTTGTGAGGGAGGGGTAGGTGTTTGGTCACCGCGATGCTTAGGGGCTCTCTCCATATCGGGGGACCCTGTAGACCCAGCTTCATGCAGAGGGCTGCTCCAGTGGTACCTTAGCTGAGTCCCAGAGGCTGTGTCTGGAAGAAGATTGGGGGCGGACGGGACGGCCTGGTGTAATGGGACCTCCCGCAGCGGACCCCTGTTGGCCTGGTGTTAGCAGCGCCTGCCGGCGTGGACCCTGAGTGCCCTCGACCTCACGGTGTGGCCAGCCCCAGCCCCTCGTCCTACCTGTGCTCCCGGCTCAGTGCGCTGGGGCCTGCAGTCCTCAGGCCCTCCTGCCCCTCCTCCCAGAGCCACCGTCGGGGCCTGCCTGTTCCCTGCTCCCGTCACGGCCCCTGGGCCTGACCCGCCTCTCTCCCCTGCAGTCGGCCTTCGCAGCTGCGGCTCACGCCGGGCCTCCGGAAGGTCCTAGTCGCCACCGCCCTGGGCACTGTGGCCTTGGCCTTGGCCGCTCACCAGCTGAAGAGGCGGCGGAAGAAACAGGTGTGCCCGAGCCGGGGCCGAGCATCTGGGCTCTGTGCCCCTCCCGGCCCTCCGTGGCCAGGAAGGCCTCGTCGGTGAAGAAAGGTAGGTGTGCCGTCCACGGCAGGCGGGGGCCTGGGAGCGTTGGGAGTGACGTGGCGGGCGGCATTTTCTGGAGACCTGCAGAAGGCCAGGCCAGCATGGGGGCTGCCGGTCTGTCACCGGAAGGACAGTGTGGTTCCTCAGCCATGGGGCGTTTTCCCTCTCTTTAAACTTTTTTTTTTTTTTGGGTCACACCCAGCGATGCTCAGGGGTTACTCCCTGCTCTGCTCTCAGAAATTAACTCCTGGTGGTGCTCGGGGACCCTATGGGATGCCGGGGATCGAACTTGGGTTGGCCACGTGCAAGGCAAGCGCCTACCCGCTGTGCTGTCACTCTGGCTAAACGTTTTTCTTTATGATGTTTCTCATTTTGAGGATTCAGGGATCAGGACACATCCAGTGGTTTCTCTCTGCTCTGACTCTGCTCTGGGGACCCTCCAGTGCTGGGGATGTGACTGGGGTCAGCCACATAGAGTCAGCCCCTGCGCCTCCTGTAATATCTCTCCAGGCCTCGTGTGCGTGCGTGCGTGCGTGCGTGCGTGCGTGCGTGCGTGCGTGCGTGTGTGTGTGTGTGTGTGTTCATGTCCACATCTGGCTGCTCAGGGCTTACTCCTGGCTCAGTGCTCGGGGACCCTTTGCGGTGCCGGGAGTTAAACCAGACACAGAACGTTTCCTACCCACTGTGCTGTCTCTGTACTGTCTCTCCAGCCCTACCCCTCCTTTTGATTTTATGTTTATTTTTTTTTTTAGGCCACAGCTGGCAATGCTCAGGGGTTACTCCTGGCTCTGTACTCAGGAATTTCTCCTGCAGGGCTCAGGGGGACCATGTGGGGTCCTGGGAATTGGCCCGGTTGGCTGCGTGCAGGGTAAACATCGTGTATCGCTCTGGCCCTGCGGTTCTATTTTTTTTTTTCTTTTTTTGGGTCACACCCGGTGATGCTCAGGGGTTTCTTCTGGCTCTCCACTCAGGAATTACTCCTGGTGGTGCTCGGGGGACCATATGGGATGCCAGGGATCGAACCCTGGCCGGCATGGGCCGCCGCGTGCAAGGCAAATGCCCTACCCACTGGGCTATTGCTCAGGCCCGAGCGGTTCTAATTTTTTTTTTTTGCTTTTTGGGTCACACCCGGCAATGCTCAGGGGTTTCTCCTGGCTCTGCACTCAGGAATTACTCCTGGCGGTGCTCAGGGGACCATATGGGATGCTGGGGATCGAACCCAGGCCGGCACAGGCCGGCCGCGTGCAAGGCAAACGCCCTACCCGCTGGGCTATCGCTCCAGCCCATAATTTTTAATCACATTTTTTTTCTCTCTTGGTTTGGGGCCTCTCCTGGCAGTGCTTGGGGTGAGGACGGAGCGGGGGCACCGAGTCCCGCCTGCTGACAGCTCTCTCAGGCTCTTTCTTCCCCCACCGCTTCCCTTGATTGTTGGCACACACCGGGTGCCTGCTGCACGCCTACTCCCGGGCGTGCCCAGGTGGGGGGGGCTCGGGCCGCAGTCGGCGGCGGCGGTGCTCACAGCTGCTGTCCAGGGGCCTTGTTCTGGCCACGGGTCTCCTGTGTCCCTTTCATGGCAGAGCTTGCAGGGGGCTGTGGGTGCAGGTGAGACCCCAGAGAGGGACCAGGTGCCTGACGCGCTCCGAGCCCCTGCCCTGGGCCCCGATGTCTCCCTCTCTGGTGGAAGTAGAGTTTGCAACAGGAAGAGTCACCGTGTGTGTGTGAGTGTGTGTGTGTGTGTGTGTGTGTGTGTGTGTGTGTGTGTGCGCGTGCGCATTGAGCTGTATGCCTAGCCAAGGGTCATCCTTTGTTTTTTCTGTTTAGGTCATACCCGGCGTTGCTCGGGGGTTACTCCTGGAGGTGCTCGGGGACCATGTGGGATGCCAGCGATCGAACCTGGGTCGGCCACGTGCAAGGCAAAGCGCCCTCCCATGGACTATCGCTCCGGCCCCCCTTATTTTTCCTATTTGGGGGTACACGTTGACCCCCTCCGCAGTGCCCCAGGACTTGTCCCACTCGGTGCCGGAGCCAAGTGGAGCCCGGCAGAGGCGGAGCCGCGGCCCAACTCCTCTCGGCTCCGCCAGTCTCTGTCTCTTGTGCGTTTTTACCAGCTTTGACACATGTACTTAGTCACTCACCCTCAGCGCAGCCAGGCCGCAAGAGCACCGTGTCCTGGCGCCCGCCCGGCCTCCCCTGATGTGCTTGTGTGGTTTTGAACCTCTTCTAGTGGCCGGAATAGCTCAGTCGGGAGGCGTTAGACTGAACCTCTTTAGTCAGGGATATGGTTCCGAGGGGCAGAGGGAGAACATGGCTCCCTCGTGTCATTTCTCCCTCGTGGCCCTGGGGAGAGAAGCGAGCTCAGGAGCAAGAGAAGGGGCGGAGCCATGACACAGCAGGGAGGCGCGGGCCTTGCTCGCAGGCGGCTCAGTTGACTCTCCCGCATGTACCATATGGCCTTCTGGGGCCCAGCCGGGAGGGAGCCCTGAGCACAGAGCCGGGAGTCAGCCCTGAGCACAGAGCCGGGAGTCAGCCCTCAGCACTGAGCCGGGAGTCAGCCCTGAGCACAGAGCTGGGAGTAAAGCCAGGAGTCAGCCGTGAATATAGAGCCAGGAGTCAGCCCTGAGCACAGGAGCCAGGAGTCAGCCCTGAGCACAGAGCTTGGAGTCAGCCCTGAGCACGGAGCCGGGGAGTCAGCCCTGAGCACAGAGCTTGGAGTCAGCCCTGAGCACAGAGCCGGGAGTCAGCCCTGAGCACTGAGCCGGGAGTCAGCCCTGAGCACTGAGCCGGGGAGTCAGCCCTGAGCATTGAGCCGGGAGTCAGCCCTGAGCACAGAGCCAGGAGTCAGCCCTGAGCACAGAGCCAGGAGTCAGCCCTGAGCACAGAGCTTGGAGTCAGCCCTGAGCACAGAGCCGGGAGTCAGCCCTGAGCACTGAGCCGGGAGTCAGCCCTGAGCACAGAGCCAGGAGTCAGCCCCTGAGCACAGAGCTTGGAGTCAGCCCTGAGCACAGAGCCGGGAGTCAGCCCTGAGCACTGAGCCGGGAGTCAGCCCTGAGCACTGAGCCAGGAGTCAGCCCTGAGCACAGAGCCAGGAGTCAGCCCTGAGCACAGAGCCGGGAGTCAGCCCTGAGCACTGAGCCGGGAGTCAGCCCTGAGCACAGAGCCGGGAGTCAGCCCTGAGCACTGAGCCGGGAGTCAGCCCTGAGCACAGAGCTGGGAGTAAAGCCAGGAGTCAGCCGTGAATATAGAGCCAGGAGTCAGCCCTGAGCACAGGCCAGGAGTCAGCCCTGAGCACAGAGCCAGGAGTCAGCCCTAAGCACAGAGCTGGGAGTCAGCCCTGAGCACAGAGCTTGGAGTCAGCCCTGAGCACAGAGCCGGGAGTCAGCTCTGAGCACTGAGCCTGGAGTCCGCCCTGAGCACTGAGCCGGGAGTCCGCCCTGAGCACAGCCCTGACCTTCAGCTCCTCCAGCCTGATCCTGAGCAGTGCCCTAGGGTCAGCGGCTGGGCTGGGGACCCATGGGCGCTGCAGCCAGGTGGGGAATGGTCTGAGCACCCCGTCCTCCTCCCAGGCTACTCCAGCCGCAGGGTCCAGAGCCCCGGGAGCAAGAGCAACGACACTCTGAGCGGCATCTCCTCCCTGGAGCCCAGCAAGCGCTCGGGCTCCTCGCACAGCCTGGCCTCGGTGAGCGCTGCAGGGGAGGGGCGCGAGGGTCCGCGCGGGGTGCCCTGGGGCAGCGCAGGCCCAGCAGGTCAAGGCCACGGGAAGGCCTGATCCGGCAGGAACTTGGATTCAGGCTCGCAGCAGTGAGTGCCCGCTGGGGTCTGTGCCAGGGCAGCCGGGCGATAACAGCACAGAGGGAAGCTTGTTCTCGGCCGGCTTTAGCCCCTTCCCTCCTTGACGGTTTTTTTTTAGGGAGGCTTTATGGGTCACACCCGGCAATGCTCAGGGGTTACTCCTGGCTCTGCCTCGGGGGACCATGTGGGGTGCGGGGACCGACCTGAGGTTGGCTGGTGCAGGACACACGCCCTTCCCGCTGGACTGCGGCTCCAGCCCCATTTCAGGGTTTCCGTCTGGTTTTGGCTTTAGTTTCTTCTCACAGACCCTCTCAGGACTTTATTTGATCCGTGACCATTCCTTGCAGTCCTGGGGGTCAAAGCGAGGCCCCCTGACCACATCCCCGCCCAAACATGGAACCTCAGCTGCGAGCTAGACACTGACCTGGGCTCCCTGGGCCGAGTTGGCAGGTGCCAGCCGGGAGGGCCCTGGCTGGTGCTGGTGCCCTCGGGCTTGTCCCGTATGGAGGAGCTGAATAGCTCATGAGTGGGCGGGGCAGGTGCTGGCTCTCGTGTCCCCCTGCCCTGGGCGTCTTCGGGGGTATGGGGAGTGGGGCCCGGGCATTGGCTGGTGTGGGGGGCTCTGATCCCGGGAGGGGCTTGGGAGAGGGTCAGTTGCCTCTGAGTGGGAAGGTGTGGGGGTCCCGCAGCCTGTGAGTGGGGAAGCTTGGGGGTCCCGCAGCCTGTGAGTGGGGAAGCTTGGGGTCCCGCAGCCTGTGAGTGGGGAAGCTTGGGGGGTCCCGCAGCCTGTGAGTGGGAAGGTGTGGGGGTCCCGCAGCCTGTGAGTGGGGAAGCTTGGGGTCCCGCAGCCTGTGAGTGGGGAAGCTTGGGGGTCCCGCAGCCTGAGTGGGGAAGCTTGGGGGGTCCCGCCAAAGGCCTCACTCCTGCCCTCGCCATGGTGTGCTCGTGTCCAGGTGGCGGCTGTGAACTCTTCCAGCCCCACGGCAGCCTGCTCAGGCCCATGGGATGCCAGCGGGGTGGACGAGTCAGTGACCACCAGCGATGGCCATGCTGAGAGCCTGTACATGCAAGGTAGGGGGCTGGCAGGCGGGGCTGCGCGGGGAGCACCTCCGGCGCGGTCTCTGAGTGGGGCGTGCCTGCAGTGAGGGGCCGTGCTGGGTCCCCCTGACTTCCCCTGTCCACACGCAGGCATGGAGCTGTTCGAGGAGGCTCTGCAGAAGTGGGAGCAGGCACTGAGTGTGGGGCAGCGGGGCGACAGCGGGGGCACCCCCAGCCTGGGGGACGGGCCACGCGACCCCGAGGCCACGCCCGACCTGCTGTCAGAGGTGGGTTTCCCGGGACCCCCCCACCGCTCTGGTACCCGTAGGGGTGTCACCTTTGTTTCCCAGGATGGGTCGGATCTGGCCCCTCAGGCACGCACCAGAATGTTCTCGGGACTCCTGCCTCGGCGGGGCTGGCTTTTGGGGTGGTCCCACCTGGGGCAGGGGGCTGGGGAGCTTGGCCCTGTCCCTCAGCCAGCTGCTGGCTGACCCGGTTGGGGTGTGGAGCTCCCAAGTCTCTGAGGGGCAGGTGCAGCGGGAGGACCCTGGAACAGCCAGTGTCCCGAGACAGCTGTGGGGTGCCGCGTGCTCCAGGCCGCGCAGGCTTCCTGCAGTCGGTATTTTATTGGGGTCACACCAGCGATGCTCAGGGGTTACTCCTGCCTCTGCACTCAGGAATTATTCATGTAGATGCTCGGAGGACCATATGGGATGCTGGGATTAACCCGGGTCGGCCGCCGTGTAAGGCAAATGCCCTCCCCCACTGTACAATCACACTGTACAAAAGCCCCAAGTAAGGACTGTTAGAAACTTTGTAAGAGTGTAGAAAGTGTAGAAAGAGCACGTGCGTGTAGACAGCACGTGTGTTAGACTGCGTGTGTGTTAGAGCACGTGTGTTAGAGCACGTGTGTTAGAGCACATGTGTGTAGACAGAGCACACGTGTGTTAGAGCACGTGTGTTAGAGCACATGTGTGTCAGAGCACGTGTGTGTAGGCAGAGCATGTGTGTTAGAGCGCGTGCGTGTAGACAGAGCATGTGTGTTAGAGCACGTGCGTGTAGACAGCACGTGCATGTAGACAGAGCACATGTGTTAGAGCATGTGCGTGTAGACAGCACATGCGTGTAGACAGAACACGTGTGTTAGAGCATGTGCGTGTAGTCAGAGCACGTGACAGCCCTGAGCCAGGACAGCGCAAGCACCTGTCTGCAGCGGCCAAGCCCCATTTGAGGGATCCCAGCACCGAGGGGCCCGAGCCCTGCCAGGCCCATCGCTGGGTCTGACCAGAGAAGAAAAGGGTTAAAAAGAGCAAGTGGGCGGGCGATAGCCCAGCGGGAGGGCGTTTGCCTTGCACACGTCCAGCCCGTGCCGGCCCGGGGTTCGATCCCGGCATCCCCATATGGTCCCGAGCACCGCCAGGAGTGATTCCTGAGTGCAGAGCCAGGAGCAACCCCTGAGCATTCCCGGGTGAGACCCCAAAAGAAAAAAAATAAAAAAGCAAGTGGACAAACTGTGGCTCTGCATGTGCCTGTGGCGCCTAGCTGCTCCAGACGGGGACGGCGTGGTCACTGCGGAGTGACCGGATGTTTGGCTTCCTTTGGGGGACATGCAGGGAAGGGGGCGTGACTGTCTGTGCTCCTCTGCGGGCGACCGTGCCCCAGGCTCTCAGAGTGTCCTGACTGTCCGCCCTGTGGGGGCCGCCGGTGTTGGGGGCGGCTGTTCCTTTAAGCTAGTGTTGGGGGCGGCTGTTGCTCTAGGCCGGTGTTGGGGCGTTGTTACTCTAGGAGGATGTTGGGGTGTTAGGGCGGCTGTTGCTCTAGGCTGGTGTTGGGGTGTTGTTACTCTAGGAGGATGTTGGGGTGTTGGGGCGGCTGTTGCTCTAGGCCGGTGTTGGCGTGTTACTCTAGGAGAATGTTGGGGTGTTGGGCGGCTGTTGCTCTAGGCCGGTGTTGGGGTGTTGTTACTCTAGGAGAATGTTGGGGTGTTGGGGGCGGCTGTTGCTCTAGGCCGGTGTTGGGGTGTTGTTACTCTAGGAGGATGTTGGGGTGTTAGGGCGGCTGTTGCTCTAGGCGGTGTTGGGGTGTTGTTACTTTAGGAGGATGTTGGGGTGTTGGGGGCGGCTGTTGCTCTAGGCTGGTGTTGGGGTGTTGTTACTCTAGGCGGGTGTTGGGGGCAGCTGTTGCTCTAGGCCGGTGTTGGGGTGTTGTTACTCTAGGCGGGTGTTGGGGCGGCTGTTGCTCTAGGCCGGTGTTGGGGTGTTGTTACTCTAGGAGGATGTTGGGGTGTTGGGGGTGGCTGTTGCTCTAGGCCAGTGTTGGGGTGTTGTTACTCTAGGCTGGTGTTGGGGTGTTGGGGTGTTAGGGCGGCTGTTGCTCTAGGCAGATGTTGGGGTGTTATTACTCTAGGCAGATGTTGGGGTGTTGGGGCGGCTGTTGCTCTAGGCCGGTGTTGGGGTGTTGTTACTCTAGGCGGGTGTTGGGGTGTTGGGGCGGCTGTTGCTCTAGGCCTTGGGGGCGGGTGGGGCTTCACTGTTGCCGGTGTCCCCCAGCCCGAGTCCCAGCGCCGGGAGTTAGCGGAGAAGCTGGAGGCGCTGCTGCACCGGGCCTACCACCTGCAGGAGGAGTTCGGGGCCTCCTTCCCTGCCGACAGCATGCTGCTGGACCTGGGTGAGCGCCGTGGTGGCCAGAGCGAGGCCAGGCCCCCTGCACCACCCGCCCGCACAGAGAGGGCGGAGGGCGCCCGCTGAGGCGGGAGCCCAGAACAGTGGCCCTCTGTGCCCTGCCTCGAGGGGCTGGGGCCCGCCTTGCCAGGGGCCAGCTGGTCTGCCCGTTCCCAGGCCCCAGCGGTAAGTGCGGCCACTCACCGAGCGCTGGCTCAGTTCCCGCTCAGGCGCTGAAGGCCCGCCCTTCTCCAGGTGCTCTGGCTCTCCCTGGGTGTCCGGCCCCGCCCCCAACGCTATAGCCCCGCCCAGACACCGTGGCCCGCCCCGCAGCCCCTGGGCAGTGCTGGCCCCTTTCCCCAGGGGTGCTTTCAGCCCTGCGGACTGCGGAGGTTGGAGGGTGGGTCCAGCTCTCCCAGGCGGGGACGCCAGACTCGGGGAGCCCTTGACCGTGCCCTGCCCCACAGAGTAGAAAGGGGCCGCGAGGCTGTGACCCTGTCCGCATCCTGACCACGTTTCCGAGAATCTTCCCGTTCTGAGCGGGGGCACACACCCCAAACCCTCTGTTGCCAAGGGCTGCGGCCGAGCTGGTCAGAGGGGAGGCCACTTGCCCTTGCTCAGGGGGCTGCAGGCGGCCGGGGAGTGGGGGTCTCGCAGGCGGCCGGGAAGTGGGGGTCTCCCAGCTCAACCCAGCCCCCCTCTCCCCCCACCCCCGCGGGCGCGCTCATGCTGCCCCTGGCCGAGGGCCCTCTGCACTTCGGGCGGGCGCCGCGATGCCAGCCTCAGCTCCGACGGCTCCTTCTTCTCAGCCACTGAGGTGCTAGGGGCGGGCAGGGGGCGCAGGGAGGCCTCTCCCGGGTCGGTCGCTCTGAGCACTGGGCGGGAGTGGGGTGTCTGTGTCCCCCACGTCACCAGCTGCTGGCTGCCCTGGGTCTCTCTCCAACACTCCTTGGGGGTGGGCCCTGATATGCCCCGGGAGGGTCCTCCTTGCTGCTGACTCAGCCTTCAAGCCCCCTCCTCCGCTTCGCCCCAGCTCTTCGAATCCCTGCAGGTGGGCGAGTGCCCACTGCCTCTCTCCAGGCCGGCGGCCGCCTACGAGGAGGCCCTACAGCTGGTGAAGGAGGGCCGGGTACTGTGCGGACCCCACGGTGGAGCGGGCGCGCGGTTGGGGCCAGCGGGGCCCCAGGGCCCTTTGCCCCGAGGCCTCCCCCTCTGGGCAGGGCCAGGGGGCTGTCCAGTTGGCCTATGGGGTGGTGGGGCTCAGGGCCACGGGGCAGGCCCTGAGCGTCTCATCTCCCAGGACAGAGCTGCTGGGCTGCTGTGGAGACCAGGACTTCCTGGCTAAGCTGCACTGTGTGCGGCAGGCCTTCGAGGTGGGTGTGCTCTGGGCACCTGGCGTGGGGCTGCACTGCTGCCCAGGGCTTGCGTTGCCAGCAGCTCCCTCCCTTTCTCGCTCTGCAGGGCCTTTTGGAAGACAAGCGAAACCAGCTGTTCTTTGGCGAGGTCGGCCGGCAGATGGTGGCCGGCCTGATGACCAAGGCCGAGAAGGTGAGCAGGGCGGGGGCCTCTGGCGTTTGTTTGTAAGTCGTCTGACTGTTTCGCCATGGAAAAGGACCAAGTTCGCAAAATGGGCAGCTCTGGCAGGGGTCAGATGGTGGGTGCGGACTCTGGAGCAAGCCCAGAACCCAGAGGGAGGGTCTGGTCTGGGTGTCCCAGGTGGGCTGACGTGCCCGTGAGCCGCGTGGGAGCCGCACCGGGGTCTGACTTGCCTTAGGCGTCACAGTGCCGGTTTTCGTAGGCCCAGTAGGGCCCTTCTGTGCTGACCCTCCTGAGGGCAGCAGAGAAGCTTGGACGGAGTCTCGGGGTGCAGGGCAGAGCCTGGATGGGGCAGGCAGTGGGCACAGGGGTGAAGCGTGGAGTGGACCAGGCGCTGTCTCAGCACTGCCCAGGGTGAAGCGTGAGTGGACCAGGCGCTGTCTCAGCACTGCCCAGGGTGAAGCGTGAGTGGACCAGGCGCTGGTCTCAGCACTGCCCAGGGTGAAGCGTGAGTGGACCAGGCGCTGTCTCAGCACTGCCCAGGGTGAAGCGTGGAGTGGACCAGGCGCTGGTCTCAGCACTGCCCAGGGTGAAGTGTGAGTGGACCAGGTGCTGTCTCAGCACTGCTCAGGCTCCGCGCATGGCCGGGGTCACTCCTGAGACAGAGGCCGGATAGCCCCGAGCACTGCGGGCCCCATACACAGAGAGAAACCAGAAACGGGCACTTTCTCACACTTTCTCACGCTTCACCGCGTCTGTTCATTTGCTGTGTGTGGGAGGATTTGCTGTGATCTCCGGGCGGAACCGAGCAGGAGTGAGGCCTGAGCCCCGTGTGCCCACCCACCCGGCTGTGCCCAAGCCTGGACTGAGGGCTCCGGCTCACGGGCACCCCAGGACACCCCACGGGGCGTGGGCAGGCCTGCGGCGAGAGCCTCCCAGCCAGGGACCCCTGCTGGGCATGGGGCGGAGGCGCGTGGCCTGATCGGTCAGTGCTTTGCGGGGGCTGGGGCCCACCAGGATGGGCGACCAGGGTGGCCCCGACCACAGCTCCCGCGTCCCTACCGCCTGTCCACCGTGCACCAGGCACCCACGCCTCATCCACTATTCATCGGGGCAGGGGCATCAGGCCGCTTGTGTTACGGGCACCCAGCCTGGCACGCTGGCTGCCTTCTCCGGTGGCACCTGGCCTCTGGGTCCCCTCCTGTCGCATCGCCGTGCACCTCTGGGTGGCACCGTGGGTGTGCACAGGGCTGCGGGTGAGCCCTGGGACCATCTCCAGGGCCCGTGCCTCGGGTTGTTTCCTTGTAGGCGGGTCACACCTGGCGGCGCTCGGGGTTGTTACTCCTGGCTCTGCACTCAGGAATCACTCCTGGCGGTGCTGGGGAGGACCCTATGGGCTGCCGGGGATCGAACCCGCCGGGGTCGTTCCTGGGCCAGGCCAACGCCCTCCCGCGGTGCTGTTGCTCCGCCCGTGCTCTGTGTGGATAGGGGCCACTCCCAGCGGTGCTCAGGCCGCTGACCCGGGTGTGCAGGGCTGGGGAGGCATCAGACTCGGGCACAGCCCCAGCCGCCAGAGACACCCTTCTGGGGGTGCCCGGCGCGGCCTCCGCTCACACCGGCTGCCCCCACAGAGCCCCAAAGGCTTCCTGGAGAGCTACGGAGGAGCTGCTGAGCTGCGCCGGCGCCCAGAGACCTGGGCCACCACGGCTGGAGCTGGAGGGCCCGGGGTGAGCGTCTCCTCTGGGCTCCGGCCCCAGTGGAGGAGAGAGGGCCCCCAGTGCCCCCTGCCCCGGAAGTGCCCCCAGCCCTCCCCCCCAAGTGCCCCAGCCCCGCCCCTGCCCCGGAAGTGCCCCCAACCCTCCCCCCCCCGGAAGTACCCCAGCCCCACCCCTTGCTCCGACATACCCCTGCCCGGGTGTTCCCCCAGCCCCGCCCCTGCCCGGCGTGCCCCAGCTCCACCCCTGCCCGCGTGCCCCAGCCCACTCTGCCCCTGCAGGTCGTGTGCATGAGCTTCTTTGACATCGTGCTCGACTTCATCCTCATGGACGCCTTCGAGGACCTGGAGAACCCCCCTCGTCGGTGCTCGCCGTCCTGCGCAACCGCTGGCTCTCGGACAGTTTCAAGGAGACGGTGCGGCCCTGGGTCGGGGCACACAGACCGGTGGGCACACGCTCCCCCGTCATGCACCACAGGGACCCGTGCACCGGCGCACACCGGCTCATCCTGCGTGCAAGGACACGCACTCACACCGACTACGCACATGCACACATTTACACACGCATTCCTACACTGGTTCATGTACACAGTCATTCAAAGTTCACACGCTCATACACACATTCATACACTCTGCATAGACTCATACACAGACTCACCGTCACCACACGCGGGTCTCATCGTGTGCCTACAGTGATGTGCTCACGGACTCGCGACTTTTGAGGGGTCACACCCAGCAGTGCTCAGGCTCACTCCTGGCTCTGCACTCGGGAATCGGGCGGTGCTCGGGACCCGCTTCGAGCAGAGGATTGAAGCCGGCTGATCGCACCGGGCAGACGTCCCCACTGTGCCCTCGACACCCACACACGCTCATCGGCCCACGGCCTCACACTCCCGGACACGGGGCACACTCACACAAGACTCAGACTCAGCCACACTCACCTCACTCAGCTTCACAGTCCAACCTCGTTCTCAGCACACATTTCCACTCAGACTCACAGACCCACGCACACACGGGACAGCTCCTCCACACCTGCAGACACGTGTCCACTCCTCCACACCTACAGACACACACGTGTCCACTCCTACACACCTGCCGACACGCACACACGTGCCCACTCCACACCTACAGACACGCACACACGTGACAGCTCCTCCACACCTACAGACACGTGCCCACTCCTCCACACCTACAGACACATGTGTCCACTCCTCCACACCTACACAGACACGCACACACGTGTCCACTCCTACACACCTACAGACACGCACACACGTGTCCACTCCTACACACCTACAGACACACACACGTGTCCACTCCTACACACCTACAGACACACATGTGCCCACTCCTCCACACCTACAGACACGCACACACGTGCCCACTCCTCCACACCTACAGACACACACGTGTCCACTCCTCCACACCTACAGACACGCACACACGTGCCCACTCCTCCACACCTACAGACACACACGTGCCCACTCCTCCACACCTACAGACACGCACGTTTCCACTCCTCCACACCTACACAGACACGCACACACGTGTCCACTCCTCCACACCTACAGACACACACACACGTGTCCACTCCTACACACCTACAGACACACATGTGCCCACTCCTCCACACCTACAGACACGCACACACGTGCCCACTCCTCCACACCTACACAGACACACACGTGTCCACTCCTCCACACCTACACAGACACGCACACACATGCCCACTCCTCCACACCTACAGACACACACGTGCCCACTCCTCCACACCTACAGACACACACGTGTCCACTCCTACACACCTACAGACACACGTGCCCACTCCTCCACACCTACAGACACACATGTGTCCACTCCTCCACACCTACACAGACACACTCAACAACCCCATGGGTCTGTCTGGATCCCTGCCCCATCCCTAAGCTAAAGCAGTAGCCAAGTCTAGGCCACTCGCCGGAAGGCTGCCCTCCCCGACACCGGGGACACAGGCTCACCCAGAGCCTCCCGGGGTCCCCCTGCACCTTCAGATTCCGCCCTCTGTTAAAGTCCCTGAAATCACTCCTGACCCGGAAGCCATTCTGTCCAGCTTTTTGGGGTTGGTTTGATTTGGGGCGCACGCGCCAGTGCTCAGGCTCGGTCTGCTCTGCACTCGGGCTCCTCCCGCGGTGTCCAGGGGATCCTGTGGGCGCCGCGGATCAGACCTCGCCTCTGGGGTGAGATGCGTCCGTCCTGGCTCTCCTGTGCCAGCTTTAGGATCTAGAAAATGCCGAGGCCGGGGCGACAGCACAGCAGGGAGGGCCTTTGCCTTCTAAGCCACTGGCCGGCTCCCAGCTCGGCATCCTATATGGTCCCCCAGCGCTGCCGGGAAGGACCTGAGCATCGCCGGGTGTGGCCCAAAACAGTCAACCCCAAGAGTGTGGTGCTCCTGTGCCCGGTCCTTCGTGCCATAGTGCTGGCATCGGGCCTCGCCGCAGGCTACACCAGCCGGGGGCACCTGTGGAACTGACCCTGGGCTGGTTTCCTTCTCGCTTAGGCCCTGGCCACTGCTTGCTGGTCGGTGTTAAAAGCCAAGAGGAGACTGTTGATGGTGAGTGACTCCCCAGGGCCCACGAGGTGGGCAGAGGGCGCCTGGCCGAGCCCCCCAGACCTGCTACAGCTTCTGGCCTGTCCCAGCACGGACCACCGGCCTGCAAGCCTGCCCCCCTGACCAGGGCCCCCTGTGGACTCGCCAGCAAGTGGCCCTGGGAGAGGAGGAGGGCGGGCAGGCATCGTTCAGGGCGGTGTCCCTCCCGCCCCTCCACCAGAGGGCAGATAAGGAGGCCCCCCACCCCTTATCTGTCCTCCCAAGCGGCCACTGCCAGCCTCACTACTGCGCACCCCTGCAGCTGGGGGCCCTCCCTCCCACTGACGTGAAACGGGCTCCGTGAGCACACGCAAAGCCCCCACCCTCGTCACCCCAGCCGCCTTGTTCTTCTGGGTCCCCAACTCACAGTCTCAGGGCCAGAGCGATTAGACAGCAGGAGGGGCGGGAGGCCGTCTGCCTTGCACTGGCCAGCGGGGGGGGCCGTCTGCCTTGCACTGGCCAGCGGGAGGCCGTCTGCCTTGCACTGGCCAGCGGGGGGGCCGTCTGCCTTGCACTGGCCAGCGGGGAGGCCGTCTGCCTTGCACTGGCCCGCTCAAGTTCCATCCCCGGCATCCCATAGTTCCCTGAGCCCTGCCAGGAGTAATTCCTGAGTGCAGAGCCAGGAGTAACCCGTATCATCTCGGGGGTGACCCCAAAAGCCAATAAATAAATAAGTGATCAGCCCTCGGTCTCAGCTTGGGGCTTCCGGGGCCCAGCCGTGACGTCAGCCTGGCTACCCCGCAGGTCCCGATGGCTTCATCTCCCATTTCTACTCGCGGAGCACGTGAGCCCCGTCCTGGCCTTTGGCTTCCTGGGCCCCCAAGCCGCAGCTCGCTGAAGTCTGCGCTTTCTTCAAGGTAACGGGGAGCTGCGGTCCCGGCGTGGTGGGTGGGGGGCAGACGGGGGCTCCTGGGGCGGGGCTCCCACTGGCCAGGGCCGACTGTGCGCCGCCCCTCAGCACCAGGTCGTGCAGTACCTGCGGGACATGTTCAGCCTGGACAACATGCGCTACACGTCGGTGCCGGCGGCTGGCCGAGGACATCCTGCAGCTGTCCCGGCGGCGCAGCGACATCCTGCTCGGCTTCCTGGGCGCCGTCCGCCAGCAGCGTGGGCCTGAACGGGGCGCTGCTCCCCAGAACGGGCCCCCCGAGGAGCTGGCGTGAGTGGGAGCCCCCAGCAGCGACCTTCCGCCCGGGCCTGGACCTGTCGGAGCAGGCTGGCCCCTCCGGCCCGAGGACGCTGGCGCTGCGGGCTAAGGGACGGGGCGCAGGCAGGAGAAGGGCGGGCATAGCGGAACTTGTCTGCCCCAGGCAGGAGACCCCAGCCCCCCCACCAGCCTGGGGCTGCCACGAGAGGGCTCGGGAGTAGGTGCCGCTGACCGCCACCTCCCTGGAGTCTGGAGGAGGTGGGCGTCGCCTGCGGCCCCCCACATTCCTGCATCTACCGCTGGGTCACTCCCCATCCGCCCCCAGCCACCGGGTGGCTCTGTGGGGTGCTGGGTGTGGGGGCGCCGACCGGGGTGACCGGGCCTGGGCACTGCTCGCCCCATACTCGGCCGGGGGCGCTGGGGTCTGTCCATGTGGCCCGGCCACCTGCCCGCCCGCCCGTGAGTTTGCACTTGGTGGGTGTTTTTATTTATTGCCTTAACACTTTATTTTGAGGTTCGCCCAGGCCAGCTGGCTCTCCGTGCTGGGGAGGGGTGGGCCGGCTCCTTGGCCCCCCCACTGCAGAGAGGCCCCGGGCTGGGAGAGAGGAGGGTTGGGGGCAGTGCCCCAGCGGTAGCCCAGCTCCGGGGCGCCCGCCACACCCCACATTCCGTTCGTTTGCACTTAACCCTGCGCTGTGAATGTCCCGCTGGTGCCCGCCACCAGCACCGCACCTGTGTTTACGCCCGCGCCCGCCCGGCCCTCCTGGCTTGTCCCGCAGTTCCAGCTGCTGTGTGGCCAGGCCGGTCCAATAAATGTTTCCACGACTGCATGGCGCCGGCTTGCTGTGGGGCACCGTGAGTCACACCAGCGCCTCTGCAGGCTCTGGAGCGCATCCCCCATCCCGGGAGCAGGCATGACATTGTGAAGGGCTGCGGCCTGCCCATGGCCGTGTTCCCTCTGGGGCCCCCAAGGTGGGCATGTGCCAGGCAGGGCAGGGCTGTGGGCAGGCAGCCTGCGTGCTTCCACGGTGGGACAGCAGTGCTGGGAACAGGGTCTGCCAGTGGGTGGGGCGAGGCTGGCCAGAGCTTCACAGACGGCAGACACAGCAGCAGGCTCATTTGAAAGGGGCGGAGAGCTGGTGCAGGGTTCAGGCCTTCACACACAGCCGACCCACATACGGGCTGAGCTCCGCCAGGAATGAGCCGTTACCACGCAGGGCTCAGGGTTGAACCGGGACAGCCACGCGAGGCGGTGCCCTCCCAGCAGTCCTGCAGGTCGCGGGAGGGGGCTGGGCCTCAGCCATTCTCAGCTGTTGTTAGCCCCCCCATATAAGGCGCTTTTCGGGCGGGTGATAGCCCAGCAGGTAGGGCATTTGCCTTAAGCGCGGCCAGCCTGTGCCGGCCGGGTTCGATCCCGGCGACCCATATGGTCCCCCGAGCACCGCCAGGAGTAGTTCCTGAGTGCAGAGCCAGGAGAAACCCCTGAGCATTGCCGGGTGTGACCCAAAAAAAAAAAAAAAAAAAAAAGAGCGCTTTTCCCTGCTAGCCAAAGTGCCCAGGACTCCGTGCCCAGTGCGGGGGCTTCGAGGGGAGCCCTGGCCTACTGTGGCCAACAGCAGCCCCTCCCGACCACCAGTGGGGCTGGTCTGTCCGGGACCCTCATGGAGTGGGAGCCCGGACCAAGGTTCCCTGGTGACCCAGTGTGAGGGGTGATAACTGGTTTGCTCCCGCCCCCCAGTGCTCCAGGGCGAACCCAGTACTGATGCTCAGGGGTTCCTCCTGGCTCTGCACTCAGGAATTGTTCCCGGCAGTGCTCAGGGGACCATGTGGGGTGCCGCAGGTCGGACTTGGGGTCAGCCGCATGCAAGGCCAACGCCCTCCCCACTGCGCTATAGCTCCGGCTCGCAGGTGGTTTTGAATATAACAGAGCGGCTCCAGAAGGGCTTCGCGCCCAGTGCTGCGGCTCTCGGCCAGGCCGGGTCCTCCCGAGCCAAGTGAACACAGGGCGGGGCGGGCGCTGCAGCCCCCCCACCGGCCTGGGCAGCTTGGTCCTCTCCACCATCTCTGGTCACGGACCCTCCCTGAGATGGTGTTCATAAACGCACCCCATGGCCCTTGGGACTGACCGCCGCCCCTGGCCTTGCCCTGCAGCTCCCACGCCCGAATGATAGAACACGGTTGGCATCCGCAAGGCGCCTGGTGACCCCCACAACCGCATGGCCCCAAGCACCGCAGCCCCGCTTTCAGAAGCGAGTGTGCAGCCTGGCGCCCTGCGTGGTCTGGGCTTCGTTCCTGACCGTGGTGGCGACTCCCACTCCCTGTGGACACAGGCTGCCCTGTGTGCTGGCCGTGGGTCTGGGGCACGGCTGACTGCCACGCTCGGGCTTTGCCACCAGCAGCTTGTGAACTTGAGCTGTGTTCATGGCGGTGCACCAACAGTCTACACAGCCATGAAAGGGGGCAGCCGCCCGCACACACCTGCTCAGCGGCCTGGGGGGTGCACACAGGCCTGCGCCCGCCGCCTCCCAGGGGCTGGCTCCGGAGGCGCCCACCTGTGGCCTCAAGTCTGAGCAAGCAGGAGTCAGAGCGCTGCATTAACCACCCATCTAGACCGCGGCTTCCTTTCCTGGGCCGCTCTGGGGAAGAGGGAAGGAAGATGAGGGTCAGAATGTGAACGGGGCGGGCTGGGGAGCAGTTTCAGGGGGGTGGGGCGGGGTCCCCCCAGCTCCTCCAGTGCAGCCACAAACCAGAATACAAGAATTTTCATTTTTTTGCCTTTTTGGGTCACACCCGGCAATGCTCAGGGGTTCCTCCTGGCTCTGCACTCAGGAATTACTCCTGGCGGTGCTCGGGGGGACCATATGGGATGCCGGGATCGAACCCAGGTTGGCCGCGTGCAACGCAAATGCCCCTCCCGCTGACTATCGCTCCGGTCCCAAGAATTTTCCCCTGAAGCAATGCCACAGCACGTGGTGTTTGGGGTTTACAGGGTGTTTCTGAACCCCACTAGGTGTACCCCCCCAAATTTTTTTTTATTTTTTGGGTCACACCCGCGCGACGCTCAGGGGTTACTCCTGGCTCTGCACTCAGGAATTACGCCTGGCGGTGCTTGGTGGACCATATGGGATGCCGGGGATCGAACCCGGGTCAGCACAGGCCGCCGGCGTGCAAGGCAAACGCCCTACCAGCTGGGCTATCGCCCGGCCCCAAAAAAATAAAATTTAAAAAAAAAAATTTAAAAGCTGAAGCGGTAATAAAATAGACAAAAATTTATTTTTTATTTATTTATTTATTTATTTATTTATTTATTTATTTTGCTTTTTTGGGTCACACCCGGCGATACTCAGGGGTTACTCCTGGCTCTTTGCTCAGGAATTACTCCTGGCAGTGCTTGGGGGACCATATGGGATGCCGGGGATCGAACCCAGGCCAGCATAGGCTGGCGGCGTGTAAGGCAAACACCCTACCCGCTGGGCTATCGCTCCGGCCCCTAGACAAAAATTTAAAGCCTGGAGCAGTAGCACCACAGTAGGTGCCGGCCTTGCACGTGACTGACCCGTTTGCTTGACCCCAGCAGCCCAGTGGTCCCTGAGCCCTGCCAAAGTGATGCCTAAGAATAGTCGGCTGCGGGTTGACTGCCAGAAATGAACGACCACCGCGGGCACGCGCCGAGGTCTGGGAGAGGCCCTACAAGTAGTGGGGTGGAGTCAGCGGAGTGGGACGGAACGCAGTGAGCAGGGGGTGCAGGGGTGGGCACAGCCCCAAAGACCTTTGCAAGGCCCCAGGACGGCAGTGGTGGGCCTTGAGAGGCTGAGCATGGAGGCCGGGTTCGATCCCGGCAGCGCCTGGCCCAGAATCCTCAGGCGCCCCGGCACGTGTGGCCCCAAACCCCAGCACAACACAGTTTCCTTCCCGAGGCCGAGGACCCTGTCTGCCGTCGCTGCGTTCTGCCTTGTTCTGATTCTCTGTGATCCTGGTCACTGTGACTGTTTATTGTTCAGGTACAACATCTTGCTGGTGGTGTTGGGGGCTGTGCTCGGGGGCTTACTCCTGGCGCTGGACTCAGTGACCACTTCTGGAGGGGCTCGGGGGACCCTATGGGTGCTGGGGATCAAACCTGGGTCGCGCCGTGCAAGGCCAACGCGCCTCCCAGCTGTGCTGTGCTCCAGCCTCACCCCCCCATAACTGCTTTGTGAGGCGGGAGGCAGTTCGGGTGGGGCGACCAGGTGGCAGAGAGAGCTTCTCTGCTCTCCTTTGGGGCCCACACCCGGCTGTGCTCACAATGGACTGCTCGCTCTGTGCTCAGGGGATCACTCCTGCCGGGGCTCCGGGACACCGGCCGCATGCAAAGGCAAGCCCGATACACACTGCGTCTCTCTGGCCGAGAGCCTTGCTTAGTTCCCCCATGAAGCGGGCTGGAGTGACAGTGCAGTGGGAAGGTGCTTGCCTTGCATGCGGGCCCAATTCAATCCCTAGCACACACCACACACACACACACACACACACACACACACACACACGCGGAAACAGTGTTTTTTTGTTTTTTGTTTTTTTTTTGCTTTTTGGGTCACACCTGGCAATGCTCAGGGGTTACTCCTGGCTCTGCACTCAGGAATCACTCCTGGCGATGCTCGGGGGGACCATATGGGATGCCAGGGCTGAAACCTAGGTCAGCCGCTTGCAAGGCAAATGCCCTACCCACTGTGCTATCACTCTGGCCCCGAAACAGTGGTTTCATCCAAACACACACACACACAGGAATCAGTGGTTTCATCACCACAGTGTGGCTCACAGCCTGTCAGAAGCAGCAGCCTTTAGACCCAGACACCGTCTGCCGGGTGACAGGCAGGTGGGCACATCAGGTGGGCTTGCTCTGCTCCCAATGGACAGGCCGGCCCAGCTCACTGGCTGGACAGGTCTTTCCCGGAGGGACACAGAGAAACTCGGGCAGCTCTTGGAGCTTCGGCCTGGGACGGCTTAAGACTGCCAGAGCGTCCCTGTCTGACGCCAGGAATTCTGGGACGATGCTGATGAAAGCCAGGCCGGGATTCGGAGACGGTGCAGGGGGAAAGGAGGGGCCGACCTACTCAGAGCCCGGGTCCCACCTGGGGCGCCGCAGCACCCCGAGCACTGAGTGAAGCCGCTGCCCTGACCCCCGAGTAAAGGGGAAGAGCAGGAAGAGAAAGCCCAGCCAGCCCAGCCTCCCACGGGCCTCCAGCAGCAGTGGGGCCCTCCCCAGCCCTGGGCCCTGCCCCCCACGCTCTGCCTCGGTCCGGCTTCACCGGCTGCTGTCAGCCTAGGCCCACCTGCCGCGCTCTTCTCTGCTGGGAAAGCCCCGCCCTGAGATTCCCTCTCGCCTCGGGGCTCCTGGCCCCTCGTCCTGAGTGGACTCTGCCTCTCTGGCTGCTCCCTGCTTGCTCCAGGGCAACGCGGCAGCCTGGACTATTTTGGGATGTTCAATCTCATCACATCACACCTCCGGCTTCTCCTGGCTAATAACGGCAGCGTCTGCGGGGGCTGAAGGCAGAAGGCGGGAAGGCAGCCAGGTGACCCCCAAAATATCGGGCTGGGCTGAGTCAAGTTGAGGGGGTCCAGCACCTTCCCAGCTCACTCGGGGGCTCTTCCTGGGTCTGTTTTGCACCGCACCCGGCTCTGCATCAGGAATTACTCTTGGCGGCGCTTGGGTACCGTGTGGGGTGCGGGATTGCACCTGGGTCAGCCGTGTGCAAGGCAGACGCCCCCCCCCCCAGCTGTGCATCTCTGACCATTTCTGCATCCACCACCCACTCCCCAGCCCTCAGCGTAGCCCCCGGCTGCCTTGGCCCACCAAGGACCATGACGGTGGGCGTGGCCTCTCTCCACCCTTTGCTCACTCACTGACACCAGCTCCCAGCCGCCACCCGGTGTGGTCCACAGGCCGCCCAGCCTGTCTTCAAGCTGCCGCGGTGCCCCCTGCGGCTGCACACGGAAACGCAGCAACACGGCTGGGAGCCCGCATTAGGGCCTAGACAAGGATTCCGGATTTCCTTTCTTTGACCTCAGGGGCATTTGCCCACATCTCCCTCGGGTGTGTGTGTGGGTGAGGGGATTGGGTTCACACCAGGCGATGCTCAGGGCTTACTCCTGATTCTGTGCTCAGGAACCGCCCCTGGTGGGGCTCAGGGAACCCTACGCGGGGACCCGGCATTGATGAACGTCCCCAAACAAAAGCAGGTGTGCGTGTGTGCGTGCGTGTGTGTGTGTGTGTGTTTGTGAGAGAAAGAGAGAGAGAGAGAGAGAGAGAGAGAGAGAGAGAGAGAGAGAGAGAGAGAGAGAGTGAGAGACCGGGACTGAGGCCGCACCCCAGCCTTGCCTGCGTGAGGCCCTGGGCCCTAACCCCAGCACCACAGAACACACGGCCCAAACCCAGAGGAACCCAGATGTGTAAAGCAGCTTCTGAATTTTATTGTATTGGTTTTGTGCAGCCCAGCAGTGCTCAGGCTGACTCCTGGCAGACTCAGAGGCTCTGTGGGGCTCGGGGGGCAAGTACAGCAGCACAGCAGGTCTCGCCTTCGGGCCTGAGCATCCCTGGGTGTGACCCCAAAAAGCAAAAAAAAAAAAAAGCTCCACCTGTACCCCGAGCCCTGCTAGGAGTAACCGCTGAGCATGGCAGTACATGGCCCCAAACCCACTCCCCCAAATAAAATCAATTATTCCGCTGTGCGGAGGCGGCTTAAGGGACCAGAGCTCACAGTGCGTGCCCGAGCCCCCACGGTCATCAAATGAAAGAAGGCAGGGGCGGGGGTCTTCTCCTGTTAAGTGTCCGCTCGTCATCCCTAAGGAGCGGGAAGCAATGAAGGCCCAACACACAACTTTCTTTTTTGTTTTTTGCTTTTTTGGGTCACACCCGGCGATGCTCCGGGTTCCTCCCGGCTGTGCACTCAGGAATCACTCCTGGGGGACCATAGGGGATGGCGGGGGCTCGAACCCGGGTCTGCCGCGTGCAAGGCGAGCGCCGGGCCGCTGTGCTGTGGCTCGGGCCCCATCCACTTTGTTCTAAGGCCCAGGCCGACACCCCGGTGTTTCTCTGCCCTCTGCCAGGCGCCCGCAGAGCACACAGCATCAGCGATGCTTGCACCCGAGCGCTCCGGCCCCTGGGCACCATCTCGGGCCCCTTTGCCACTGTCGACCCTGGAAAAGGCAGAGAAAGTCAGTCCCTGTCTGGCCTCAGTTTACTCATTAGTAAAAGGGGGCGGGCTCGGAGCGCAGCGGGTTTCCAGCCTGCACCCCGCCGCCACGCGCGGGCTCCGGGTACCGCCAAACCAAAGCTCCCACCAAAGTTCAACACGCCCCCCCAAGCTCGCGCCTGATTGGCCCGTCCTGCGCACACCGCGAGGCATTCCGGCCTTGGGATTGGCTCGTGTGCTCGCAGGACTGACCTAGACGCCTCCTCCTCCCTGATTGGCCGGACGGCTACCTGCGCTCGTCCCGGATTGGACGGCGGCTGGCCCCGAGCGTCGGCTCCGAGAGGCCCCGCTTTCTGATTGGCCGCCTGGTCCAGCGCCGCGGCCTGCAAGCTAAGTGGCTGCGTCGATACCTGCCTCGGCCTCCGATTGGGTGCGCGGCGCGCCGCGGCCTGATTGGTCAGGACCACCGCCCCCGGCTCCCCCATTGGCTGCTCGGCGAACCCGGTCTCCGGGTAAGATGGCAGCAGACGGCCAGTGCTCGCTCCCCGCTTCATGGCGGCCCGTGACCCTCACCCACGTCGAATATCCCGCAGGTAAGAGGAGCTTGGGCTCCGCGGGCGCCTCCCGGGGCCGGCCCTTCCGGCCCGCGCGCTCCGGCCCAGGCTGGCCCGCGGGGGGCCCGCGGCGGGGTGGGCTGGGAACTGTCAAACGGCCATGGAGGGGCTCGGCCGGCGCTGGCCGCGCAGGCGCCGTGGCGCAGCGATGAGCTGGGCGAAATCGTGCGCGACTCGCGGGCGCCCTCTGCGGCTGCGTGCCCGGGCACTCCCCGGGCCTGGCTGGTGCGGGTGGGCTGCGGCGGCCGGGGGTCGCGGGGACGCGCCACGCCACCTCCGGCCGGCCCCGGGCCCGGCCCCCGCGCCCTGCCCCCGGAGCCGCGCGCCCTCCCCTGCGCGCCGGGGGTCCCCTGCTTGCTCCAGCCGGAAGGGAACGAGCCCCCGTGGCCGGGCGTGTGCTGGCCCGGCCCCCGCGGCCCTTGGTGGTGTGGGTTCCCCGGGGGCCACACCCTGAGCTGGGCATGCGCCCCCCTTCCACCCAGGGCACTCGCCCAGGACACGCGGCTGCGGGGAACCGTCACTTCTGCGGCTTCTCGGCCCCTAGTGTTCCTCGAGGGGGTCCGAGGGGTCGGGCTCAGGGTCAGCTGTGCCTTGCCTGGGCTCCTAATCCCAGTGGACGCCCTTGCAAGGCTGGGTGAGGTTCCAGGAGCAGGAGAAAAGCCAGGGCAGTGTGGGGCGCGCAGTACGCACATAGCCGCAGCTTATCACGCAGCCGGTGGGGCCCCCTCCCAAGCCCACCCTGCTCCCTGGGGAGCCGGAGGCTGCTGAGCGCCAGGGCCGCGTGCCAGGAACTTTGGCCCTCTGTGCCCTGGCTTATCCTGGGAGAGGGCGGGCCCTGCCAGGTGCGGGGCCCCACCCACCTGGCTGCCCACCAGGCACATCCGTTCATTCATTCATTCAGCCCCGCTGAACCCAGAGTGCCCAGGGTGGCTCAGGGTTAGGGAGAGGTAGAGGCTGGTCAGCGCCTTGGACAGGAAGGGAAGCGGCTCGGAGGCTGCCCCCGGCCCCTTCATGCCGGCCCGTGGAGGGACCCTCCACTGGCTGAGCCTGGGAGCGCGGAGTCCCCCAGCCCCCAGCCCCTCTCTCCGCACCCCTCCTCACACTGGGTCTTGCTCTTTGTGTCGACCTGTATCACTTCGGTTCTGAGTGAGGAGGTGAGGTTCGTCTCAGAGGGCTGGGCGGCTGGAATCATGGGCTCGATGGGCCCTGCCTGCCCTGTACCTCCCACGGACGCTGCGCTGGGCCCTTCATTTCTGCCAGATTAACCCGCCTGAGAATGTTCCCAGGACAGCAGCAAAGGCCTGGGAGTGGGACACAGGGAGCAGGAAGTGGCCGGGGTGGGGGCTCGCTCTGTGCTGCCCGTCAGAGCAGCGCCCGAGTGGTAGGTCGGGGCGTTGGAGGTGGCTGGCGGCTCCCCAGGCCCCACTGGCTGTGCCCCGAGGAGGCGGAGGGAGGCGGTGTGGCGCCCTGGCACCAGGCTGAGTCTGGCAGAGGCACCTTTTGCCTGGGGCCATGCAGGTGGTGTCGGCCACTGCGCAGCCCCTGGCGGCATCCCTTGCCAGCAGGGCTGATGGAGCAGGGCAGCAACGTGGCGCGAGTGTCCCTGCGCTCCAGCACGGGCGCCCGCATCTCCCCGGAGCTGAGGCTTGGGTGCGGAGCCGCAGCGGTGGGGGGCCGAGCTGTCCTCTGACCCGGGGCCTGCCAGCTCCTCTCTGTCACTGGCTTGTCACTGTGTCCCTCCCAGGTGGGCTGGGGATGGCCTCCAGATCCAGCAGGGCCCATTCTCCAGTCCCCGGGGGCTCCTGCGGCTTGGGGGAGGGGAGCACCGCAGCCCCGAACCCCAGAAGCCCTCCTGGGTCAGCTCTCTCGGTCACCGGCTCTTTGGCTTGTTTGTTTTGGGGTCGCTCCTGGCTCTGGCAGTGCTCAGGGCCATACGGGATGCCGGGGTCAAACACATCACAGGCTGGCCGGAGTGCAGACTGTCGCGCCCGCCCGCTGTCCCTGCGCTCTGGGCCTGGTGACCAGCTCTTGGTGTGGCCCCTCCTGACCCCGCCTGAGCCACTTGGGGCCTGTCACGTGCATGGGATACTCAGTGTCCACTCTGGGGTCACCACCTCTGTCCGTGGGTGCCCTAGGAAGCCTCAGGGGCCCCAGCACCTCCAGGAGTAATTTCTGAGTGCAGAGCGGGGAGGAACCCCTGAGCATTGCTGAGTGTGACTCCCAAAAATAGCAAAAAAAAATAACCCGCTGGACTATCGCTCTGGCCCCCAAAATAAAAAAGATTTTTGGGGAGCCGGGCGATAGCCCAGCGGGTAGAGCGTTGCATTACTGCGGCCGGCCTGTGCCCGCCCGGGTTCGATCCCGGCGTCCCATATGGTCCCCTGAGCACCGCCAGGAGTAATTCCCTGAGTGCAGAGCCAGGAGTAACCCTTGAGCATTGCCGGGTGTGACCCAAAAAGCAAAAAAAAAAAAAAAAAGATTTTTGGGGGGAGAGAGAGAGGAGAGTGCCAGCCATAGAGGTGGAGGGCGACTCTGGCACACGGGGGAGCGGTGCTGGCACAGCTGTGTGACGGAGCCCAGTCAGGGACGCCGTAATGGTCTGTCTCCTGACGACTACATACATACATGCATACACACATACATACATGTGTACATACATACATACATGCTTACATACATACTTACATAAGTAAGTAAATAAATAAGTAGAGATAGATAAATAAAAAGATAGGTACATAAATAAGTGTTTTTGGGGTGCAGAGTCCCAGGCATTTGGTCTGACCTTCTAAATATTGACTTATCCTGGCCAAGCACACGGTGGGGTTTTAGGGCTTTAGCTCGCTGCCCTGCGTGGTGTTTCCCGCTTCGCACCCCAGAAGGACTTGGGACTCCCCCGTCCTCTCAGCAGCCCCCAGGAACCACCATAGCTCAGGGGTTCAGTTTTTTTTTTTCTTTTTGGGTCACACCTGGCAATGCTCAGGGGTTTCTCCTGGCTCTGCACTCAGGAATTACTCCGGCGGTGCTCGGGGGACCATATGGGATGCTGGGGATCTGGACCTTTTGGGCTCCCTCTTCCTCGCGTCCTTGTGTGCCGAAAGGCAGTTTCCTCTCTTCTGGGGGACGGAGGTCACACCCAGAGGTGCTCAGGGGCTGCGGGGTCACTGCGGACAGTGCCAGGGGGCAGCCAGCGCCCCTCCGCTGCCTTTCTCTTGGGCCCGTCCTCTCTGTCAGGGCGGCTGTGTCCAGGAGCACACACCGTGTGCCGTGGACCAGGGGCCCCGCCTTCCCTGTCCCCCCTGTGTCCCAGGTGACCTCTCCGGCCACATCCTCGCCTACCTGAGCCTCAGTCCCGTGGTCATCATCGTGGGCTTCGTGACCCTCATCATCTTCAAGCGGGAGCTGCACACGGTGGGTTGGTCCCGGCCGCACGGGCAGTGCCCCCAGCGCTTCCTTGCCTGGTCCCATGTTTTCTTTCTCTCTTTGTTTCAGTGCAGTGCTGGGGGGGGTGCTCCTAGCCCAGTGCTCAGGGCTTGGTGCCCACCTGGTGCCGGCTGGTCCCAGGCACTTCTCCAGGGAACTTGGGCTTCCCCTGGGGCTGGTCTTGGGGCTGCAGGGGGGAGGGGAGACGAGGCATCCCAGCAACCCGGCTGACACTTCCTCTCCCGGCAGATCTCGTTCCTGGGGGCCTGGGGCTGAATGAGGGGGGTCAACTGGCTGGTCAAGCGCGTGGTGCAGGAGCCGCGGCCCTGTGGAGGTAGGCCCCTGCCCGCGGGGGCCCGGCTTGCCCTGCGCCCCTCACCCCTGCTCTCTCCCCCAGGCCCACACACTGCAGTGGGCACCAAGTACGGCATGCCCTCCAGCCACGCCCAGTTCATCTGGTTCTTCTCCGTCTACTCCTTCCTTTTCTTGTATTTACGGTGAGCTGCCCCCCCAGGAGCACCCTGGGGTGGGGGGGCGCAGGGGCAGGGGGCCCACGGGGCTCCTGTCTGATGGCCGCTTTCCCAGAATGCACCAGACCAACAACGCCAGGTTCCTGGACCTGCTGTGGCGGCCTACGCTGGTCTCCCTGGGCCTCCTCGCCTTGGCCTTCCTGGTGTCCTACAGCAGGGTACGGCCCCGGAGCCCTCCCAGCATCGCCCGGGCTGGGTTAGCGAGGGACAGAGGAGGACAGGGTGCCTCTGTGCCCGGCACTGAGCCCGTCTCCGGGGACCCCAGTGTCGGCCGTCAGTGGAGCCGCTTGACAAACACTCACCGAAGGACGGCGGATCCCAGCGAGGGCCGGGGGGCAGCTGCTGGGTCAGCCCTGCTCCTCCCCATCCTTCTGGGGCTCTGCGGGCATCCCCAGCCCTGGCAGGGGCCCCTCTGGGCCTCTCAGCTAATGTCTGTCTCCTCCTAGGGTCTACCTGCTGTACCACACCTGGAGCCAGGTGCTGCTACGGTGGTGTCGCCCGGCAGCCTCCTGGCCATCGTCTGGTTCGTCTTCACACAGGAGGTCCTTACCCCTTTCTTCCCGAGGATAGCGGCCTGGTAACTGCCCGCCCTTGGGTGGGCGCCCGGGGAGGACCCGGCAGCGCTGGCCCCGCCACCAGGGGGCACTCTGGGGCCGGTGCTGACCCCGGCTGCCGTTGGGCTCTGTCCCTCCAGGCCCGTCTCTGAGTTCTTCCTCATCCGAGACACCAGCCTCATTCCCAACGTGCTGTGGTTCGAGTACACGGTCACCCGGGCGGAGGCCAGGTGAGTCCGGGCCAGCAGCCCGGCCTGCACAGCCACTGCCCCAGTTTCAGAGATTTCCCAAGAGCCACTGTTGCTCCACGCCCTCCCGGGCCTGCCGGCCCAGGTGAGGAGGCCGCCAGGAGAGGCGTGGACACTGCTTGTGCCTGGGAGTTGGGTGCAGGGCCGGGGTGCCCGCAGCTGTGCTGCATGTCGGCTTCGCGCCTCCTGCCTCACCTCCCGGAATCCTGGCTGGGCTGAGCTGGAGCCTCCGGGAAACCTGAGGGAAGGGAAGCAAGGGAGGGTCGGGGCTTCATGGTTGAGTTGACCCGAAGTTCGAGGCGGAAGCCCCGACTGTCGCATGAGCAGGGTCAGAGGTCGGGGTGACCGGCAGCATGCTGGTGCCTGGGCGCTCTGCAGGGGCCCTCGGGCGCCCAGCTGGCTCCGCCCGACCCTCAGCCTGCCCTGTCGTTGTTTCCTCCCGTTCCCCGTCCGCTTTGCCCTGGCGCAGAGGCCCCAGCTCTGGGAGGGGGAGGCCGGTGGCGGGTTGTGGGTGTCCAGCGTGTGCCCAGGGGAGATGGAGGGGGGACTAGGTGGGGGGAGGCGCCAGCCAAGAGAACCGGCAGCCCCAGGAAGGAGCAGGCAGCAGGAGGCCGCCGGCCTGGGAGTCCAAGTTTTCTTTCTGCTTGTCGGGGTTAGCACCACCTCAGCTGTGCTCCAGGAGGTGCCGGCATCGAGCCACGGTCGGCGGCGTGCAGGGCAAGCCCGGCCCTTGGCTTTTCGCAGACCCCGGGCTCTGGCTGTTTCTGTCCACTTGCTTTTGTTGGTGCGGGGATTGAGCGCGGACCCAGTGCTGCAGGGACCCAGCCTCTCAGGGCCCGCCTTCTCGTATCTGGCTGGTTCAGACACGGGCGCGCCAGCGTGGGCTCCCATAATTGCCTGGAGTCCTGCCAGCCAGCCTCTGACCCGCACCCGTGGCCATCTTCCTCTGGGGTTTCTGAGCCACCGAGCCCCACGTGGCTGGCGGGGCC
>JAJIBD010013713.1:0-25451 GCA_021461705.1 Cryptotis parvus
GATAGCAAAGAAAGTCCTGGAAGCTACAGAAGCCCTTCTAAGCCTGATTCCCAAAGGTGACAATGTGACGAAGAATCTTCCCTTTACCTTATCTCTCCTGAACAGAAATAGTTACAGTGAACTGTTGTGTAGGCTAGAGGTAAATGATTACTCTCATTTTTAGAGGTATGCTCATCCCAATAATCAACTTTATCACAGTAATACAAAACCTGTCACTTAAAACTAGTCTGGAATAGGTACCCAGAGAAGAATTCTTAGAAGATGGAAAATGGAAGCACATGACAAAATACTTGGTAATAGACTGCCTGGGATAATTTGAGAAGGCAAATAAGGTATCTACAAAGCCCATAGCTCAGATAAGATTGAAAGTGGAATGTTAGTAAGTTATCTATTAAGCCTGCCTTTTTGCAAGATACTATATATATATTGAATTGAGCTCATGTGACAGTAAGCAGGTAAGTGAGCACATAAATTTAAAAATACAGAACCAGGAATGTGTATACTTGGGAGACTGGAAAAACTGCAGTATATTCCAAAGTCTAGGAAATAAGAAGGAAATAACTTTGAGCAACAAGGGTCTGCCAGCAGAGATGAGATTCTAGAGGGTGTGGCCTTCACCTTTCCTTCTGATGTCCTTAAGTGGAGGAGGAAGAAAGTATAGAGGCGAAAAGGTAAAGAAACAAATTAGAATGGAGAATTGTCTCCATTGTCTCAACTAAGGAAAGAACTTTGGTGTTTCTGGTATATGGCACTGACGCCCAAGGGATCCAAAACCTTTCAGTGGAGTGAGAAGCAAAAGGCATCAACAACCTTTAGTCTTGAGCAACTGTAGCTCCAAAGATCCTTCACGAAAGCTGTTCTCTCTGCATGCGACAGCTCCCAGCTCCTACCTCAAGCATAGTTTTACAGGGCAGGGCCAGTGCCCACAGAACACAGTGGATTTTTTTCAGAGAATGGTAGTAGGGTTCAGCCTAGGAATTTCCCTCTCAAACAATCTGGGGTCATCACAATGCCTCCACTCCAGAAATATTTCTATGGCATAGAGGTACCGTCTCCCCTTTGCTCCCTTCCTCTGTGTTTACTGCAATGCATTTGCTCCCTCATTATCCCCTGGGTGTGATCTGGAAAGATACCTTATTAATTGACAGGTGGCCTTCTCTCTCCGGCACCATGACATGTGGAGCAAAACCACTCTTGGCTGTGGAGAGCTGCCCAGGCATTGCACATTGCTAGCAGTGTCCCTGGCCTCGCCTCACTAGATCCAGTGCCGTTCCCTTCTTTCCAGTTGCAACTGACAATCAATAATGTATCCAGACACTGTCTAGTGTTTCCTGGAGGGCAAAAATCATTCCTGGTTGTGAATGGCCATGCCCGGGACGATGCAGATGCGCAGCTGTGCCTGGTGGAGAAGTCGAATCTTTTCTTCAGGAGCCTGTTCTTTGTACTTGCTGAAGTGACTGGGTGAAGTTTTCGTGACTCTGAGCAGGCACATAGCCTGCTGGGGAAGGGGTGAAATGGACAGGGGATGACCGGGAGAAGCACCTTGGCATAGAGAACTGGGCATCACCACACTGTGTTTCTTTTCTTCATGATTCTACTGACTCTATTTTCCAGTCTCCCTTGCAGGTAGGGATTGCTGCAAGACTCAACTCCAGTGGTTGTGATGTGTGTGACTTTCAGTTCGGGCCCATATATAACCACTGGCAATGATTTTCCACCTTTTCCCCTTCTAGTTAGTTGCTATCAAGACAGCGTGAGAAGTAAGTGTTGGATGACAGGGTCTGCCACCGACAGCTTAGGGAAAAGCTCCACGTTCACTTGCCAAGCCACTGACTGGGAGATTAGTCTGTGGAGTGAGAAGCAATTAGCATCAGTTGTTAGAGTTATTTTTAAAATGACTATTTTTTTTTTTTTTTTTGGGTCACACGGCAATGTTCAGGGTTACTCCTGGCTCTGCACTCAAGGAATTACTCCTGGCGGTGCTCAGGGGACCATATGGGATGCGGGGATCGAACCCGGGCGGCATAAGGCCGGCCACATGCAAGGCAAATGCCCTTCCCACTGGGTTATCGCTCCGGCCCCCAAAAATGACTATCTTTATGATGATGGGAATCTAACCCGGCTCTGAAATCCATTCTTAGCCCTAAAAAATTATTTTACAGAATTATACTAAAATATATACAATGTAAAATTTACCATTTTAATTTTATTTATTTATTTTGTGTTTTTGGGTCATGCACAGCAATGCTCAGGGGGTTACTCCTTCCCCTCTGCACTCAGGAATTACTTCTTTACTCCTGAGGGTTTTCACGGTGACCATATGGGATGCTGGGGACTGAGCCCGGTCAGTGCATGCAAGGCAAACACCCTCCCACTATACTATTGCTCCGCCCACCATCTTATTATTTTTTTTTATTTAAACACCGTGATTTACAAAGTACACAGCTTTTCACAGTATAGTTGTACTCACCGTTCAGCACCAATCCCCCACCAGTGTGCCCCACCCCCCCAGAGACCCGCGTTTCCCACTCACTCCCCCATCTCCATCCCCTTGTTGATCATTACTGCCCATATAAGGAAATGGTATTGACAAAACCATGTCTTTTTTGGGGGGTTGTTGTCTGGGAGTCTGGCCAATTCTGTTCTTGGATTCACTTTCTGGGTTTCCAGAACACAGTCATTCTCTACTGTCACCCCCAGACTCACCACCACTGCACGGACAACACTTATTTCACATTATCTCAGCCTCTATTTGAGCTTGCCCTGCGCATACACTGAATGACCTATTCTATACTGCTGTTTGGGCCACTTCTCTAAACACAGTTGGTGAATATGGTCTTAGACAAAACTCACTGGAGATTCTTAAGACTCCATTGTGCCATCTGAGCCCACTGTATAGGAAATTTTCGATATGTTTCCCACAGACTACAAATCTTGTCCACACACTTGTGTTTCTATAAAATGTGTTGGGATACCTGTTAGATGGGTATACCAGGTTTTGGAAATATTGCATGGGCGCTTGCGCCTGTGCACCATTGGGGTAGGGCCGTGTCGAGCTGTGGAATCTGGACCTTGAGGATGGCTGTGGTTGTGTTGTGTGAGATTTTTCCGGCCTCTGAGAGTCTTGGGGGGGCAGGCAAAAGCCAGAACTTGCCCCTCCTTTCAGGCAGGGCCCCCATTAGCCGGGAGAAAGAGAGGCCCAGCAGGCAGAAACACAGGGCTGCCAGGCAGAAGCTCCCCACTGCGCCTGTGTACCTGGATTCTGGCCTACATCAGCAGCAGCAGTCCTGGGCAGGTCACCAGGCTTTGTGGAGGGGACCGAGGTGGGAGAAGGGGCCCCAGCTTCAGCTCCCTGGAAAGTCTGGTGGACTTGGTCCACCATCTTAATTTTAAGTGTACAATTCAGGGCATTAAATATATACGCATTGTTATGCCACACTTATTGCCATCCATGTGCAGAATTTTGCATCATCTTAAATTAAAATTTTGTTCTCAGTCGTCATTCTAGGTACCTGATTTAAATAAATAACAATGTATTTGGCCTTTCATGCATAGTTTATTTCACTTAAACATTTAATTTTAATTTTTTTCAATCTTTCTTCTTTTTTTTTTTTTTTTTTTTTTTATTATACCACCATGAGACATACAATTACAAAGGTGTTCACAATTGGTTCTTGGTAATACAGTATTCCAGCACCCATCCCTCCACCAGTGCCCCATTTCCACCACCAATGTACCCCACCCCTCCCACCCACCCCCAGGCTGCCTCAACAGCAGGTAGCCCTGTTTCCTCTCTTTCTCTCTCTCTGTCTCTCTCTGTCTCTGCATCTCTCTCTCCCTCTTGTTTTACACATTGTGGCTAGCCCTGCAGATATTTAGAGTTTATCACTTAAGTCTCTTTGTGTATATTCAATGGTGAGTTTTAATCTGCCATTACCATTTCCCACATTTAGTAAAACACTGGTATCTATTTATATCCTATTAATGAATGCAGTCATTCTATATCTGTCCTTTTCCTTCTGACTAATTTCACTCAGCATGATAGTCTCCATGTCCATCCATTTGCAGGTAAATTTCATAATTTCATCTTTTCTGACAGCTGCATAGTATTCCATAGTGTAGATGAACCACAGTTTCTTTAGCCAGTCCTCTGTTCTCGGGCATTTAGGTTGTTTCCAGATTCTAGCTATAGTGAATAGCGCAGAGATGAATAAAGAAGTACAGATAGTGTTTCTGCTATGTGTTTTTCGGTCTCTCAGGGTATAGTCCCAGGAGTGCTATTGCTGGATCAAATGGCAGATCAACGTCTAGTTTTCGGAGGAATGTCCATATTGTTTTCCCAAAAGAGCTGGACCAGTCGGCACTCCCACCAACAGTGGATGAGAGTCCCTTTTTCCCCACATCCACGCCAGCACCGGTTGTTCTTGCTGTTTTGGATGTATGCCAGTCTCTGTGGTGTGAGGTGGTACCTCATTGTTGTTTTGATTTGCATCTCCCTGATGATTAAAGATGAAGAGCACTTTTCATATGCCTTTTGGCCATTCGAATTTCTTCTTTTTGGAAGCTTCTGTTCATTTCTTCTCCCCATTTTTTGATGGGGTTGGCTGTTTTTTCTTGTGAGGGGCTACCAGTGCCTGATATATCCTGGATATTAACTCCTTGTCAGATGGGTATTGGGTGAATATTCTTTCCCACTCTGTGGATTGTCTTTGTATCTTGATCACTGTTTCTTTTTGAGGTGCAGAAGCTTTTCAATTTTATATAATCCCATTTGTTTATCTTTGCTTCCATTTGCTTGGTCAGTGGTGTGTCTTTTAAAGATACACATCTGCGAAGTCTTCAGGGTTGATTCCATCATCTGTTCTTGAACTGGGGATCTGCGTTGTTTCCCCATGGTGTTGCGATGTTCAGGGATAGATTCCTCTATTGTACTGTTTCTTTTTCTTGAGGGTATTACCTTCCCTTGGTATTGACTTTCCTAGAATTTGTATTAATAAGTGGCCGCATGAGTGGCCGCCCTTCCGACCAGCTGCACACCCCAGGGAGAATACCTGAGGCGGAGACAGGCCTGTGTGAGAGTTCAAAATGTCTGTTTACTTCCGCTTCCGCTCGGACTTCAGGGGGTTGTAATTCCACCTTCTGCCGAGGCCCTGGGGCTCTACCAGGACCCCAGGCGCCCACCTGGCCAGCTGCACACCCCAGGGAGAATACCTGAGTCGGAGACAAGCCTGTGTGAGAGTTCAAAATGTCCTAAACATTTAATTTTTTAAAGCCACTGAAACTTGGAATGTATATGTTGTACCCAGAAGAATTTTGATACTATGAAGCTAGAACAGAGTAGATTCTCCAAAATATTTTCTTGCAAGGCAAATGCCCTCCCCTGGACTGTGGCTCTGGCCCCTCAAAAATATTTTCTATGTGAAATAATATTAAGTATTAACATTAATTTGAAACATTTAAGACACTATATTGTATTGGACTTGTTGATGTAAAATGTTTTATAACTATCATAAAGTAGATCTAAACTTTGAGTTTAAGTATATATTCAGAAAATATTAAATCATTACGGGTTTGAAAGACTTATTCTAAGAATATCAAGTAAAATAATTAAGTTAATTTTGTATTGCTTAAAACCAAATGAGATGAAAATTATGGAAGAATGGTTATAAAAGAGTGACATAGTGTTGCAGGACTCCTAAGGGCCGCTGCATCTGCTCTGGATTGCCTCCCTGCAGATCACTTCGTAGATAAGGGGGTAGTCTAAATGTGGCAGTTTATCTGACCATGTATGCTGTACTAGCTGGTATAAATATTCTCCCATGCTACCACAATCATCGTGGGACTAGCTAGATTTTACCAGCATATTTACCTGGCCACGTAGGACCCCTAAGTAATTAGACCAGAGAGAAATGCTGTTTGCTTCCAAGCAAACAAGCATGGCTCCCTGATATACTCAAAGGCAACTAAAATACAAAACTACAATGAAGTAGAAGAGACTTGTGAAGGCTTGGAGAAATATTTAACTGGCATTAGTATTAGTCTTTGGTGCAGAGACATGCCATCTCAGAAACCCCCTTCTCTACCCTATAAAGGCATTTCCAGGCAGATCTTGGCTCAAAACATTAGCATACAAAAGGGCCTAGGTGAGGTGCAGGGAGGGATTACCTAAGGGCATTTAACCCTCCCTGCTTTCCATAACAGTGGGAGGAAGGTCTGAGTTGCAGGGGTATAAAACTAGCTTGTTTCCTCTCTCGCGTGCTTCTTCTTTTTTTGGGCTCTCTGTGAGCTCTCACCCTTCTTGGGAGTCTTGTCTTCTTCTCCTTTTACAGGGCCTTTACACGTGGTGGCCGCCATCTTGGCCTACATGTGGCTGGGGTTCTAGCCTGGAATCCTAAGCACCGGGCTTTTCCTTTTGCTGATTTGTATGCCTGAACCTGTGATAAGTAAACCCTTTTAAAACTGCACGGATTCCTGAGTTTTCATCCATTCCTCGCCAGCTTTGGAGGTAGAAGGGAACTTCGCTTCCCGGCACTGTTGGGAACCCGGCGGCGCTCCCCGACAACATAGTAGTTTGAAAAATAACATTCTCTGGAAAGCAAAACTTAAACAGTTGCTATTAAAGGAAATATTGCTATAGAAGCTCACCTTCCTTCTTTAAAGGGGCCTAAGGTTTACAGAGCAACATTACTGATCTCTAAATACTGCAGTTTAATTGCTTTGTGTACTAGTATGTCTGAGGGAAGACTAAAGGCTTTCAAAGAAAACCAGACTGCCTTTTGGGGGTGCTAAAATCTGAAATCACGCTTTTTCATAAGACATCACATTGTTTATTCAACTTTTTTTCAGTTAGGACATAACTGAAAGGTTTTTTTCTTTTCCCTTCCTTCCTTCCTTCCTTCCTTCCTTCCTTCCTTCCTTCCTTCCTTCCTTCCTTCCTTCCTTCCTTCCTTCCTTCCTTCCTTCCCTTCCCTTCCTTCCTTCCTTCCTTCCTTCCTTCCTTCCTTCCTTCCTTCCTTCCTTCCTTCCTTCCTTCCTTCCCCTTCCTTCCTTTCCTTCCTTCCTTCCTTCCTTCCTTCCTTCCTTCCTTCCTTCCTTCCTTCCTTCCCTTCCTTCCTTCCTGTTAAGTGAGTGGAATAACTTTAGTGCCTATGCTAATTGGAATGGGGAGATCCTTAGGCTCAAATTTTGTGCTCCTCTTTTTTAAAACTTTATTTAAACACTGTGATTTACAAAGTATAAAGGTTTTCACAACACAGTTGTTAGAAAGATTCATTGTTTAACACCAATCCCACCACCAAGTGTGCCCCCCCCACACCACCACCATAGACCCTCATTTCCCACCCCCCCTCCAACCCCCATGCCTGCTCCCTTAGCCGGCACTAATTATAATGACCATTAAAGCCCATGTAAGGGAATGGTATTATAAAGTCATAACTTTTTTTTTTCTGGGTTGTTAGGTTTTAGTCTGGCCAATTTCTGTTCTTGCATTCACTTTCTGAGTTTCTACAATTTTTTGTAGAAAAAATTTTTTGTAAAATATATTTTTTTGTAAAGAAATTTTTTTTTGTAAAAAAATATTTTTACAAAAAAAGAATGGGGTTTGTATTAGTCAATCCCAGAGCCATCACCACTGCAACTATGGACAACACTTATTTCAAAATTTTCTCAACCTCTCTTTGAACTTGTCCTACACATACACTGAATAATCTATTCTATATTGCTTCTTGAAGCTAATTCTCTAAATACAGTCGATGAATGTATTCTTAGACAAAAAGCCAATGGAGATTATTAAATCTCTGTTGTGCTATTTGAGCCCACTGTATAGGAAATTATCAATATGTTCCCAAAGACCACACATCGTGCCCACACCCTTGTGATTGTATGCCCCGATGATATACCAGGTATCTCATCACATTTCTTTTATTTTTCATAGTAACGATAGAGTAGCTCTGGGAGCGACCACTTTCTTACCCCTTCCTCATTATTATCAGGAGAACTGGGTTTCTCTTTCCAGAAAACACAATGCAGTGTGTTCAATAAAAAACATAAACAGGGGCCGGAGCGATAGCCCAGTGGGTAGGCGGTTTGCCTTGCATGCGGCCGGCCCGTGCTGGCCCGGGTTCGATCCCCGGCATCCCATATGGTCCCCGAGCACCGCCAGGAGTAATTCCTGAGTGCAGAGGCAGGAGTAACCCCTGAGCATTGCCGGGTGTGACCCAAAAAACAAAACAAAAAAAAACCCATAAACAAACATGTGCATTATCAAAGTTGTTGAAAATGCAGTTCTTTCTCTAATATCTATTTTCAAGAATACTGATGCTCTCAAAAAGACTGAGAAAAACTTTTAATAATTCAAACAAGAGCAACCTTAAATTCTTTCTCTGAACTTGTTGATTAAGCTCCATGGCTCAGAGTAACATTACAGCAGGTATGGCCCCTTTCTTGTATGTGGCCAATTGGGGTTTGATCCTTGATGCCCTAAATGGTCCTCTGAGCCATTCAGGAGTGATATTTGAGTGCAGAACCAGGAATAAGCCCCGAGTGCCTCTAGGTTTGGCTCAAAAAACAAAACAAATTAAAATAAAGAAAATACATCTAAATAATTTTTATATGCTAGTAGACAGAAGATTAATGTCTCAAAGAAACCAAAAAATGAAAAAAAAATGATTAAACAAGAATATGTTCTATGTGGCCTAATTAAATTGGCACAGGTCCAGAATATTTTGTTTAGCTAGATACCTGGAGTTTATTTTAAAAATTAACATTATTTTCTTCTTTCACTCCAGATACAGTACTTACACATACATTTTATTTTTACTGGTGATATACTTTGTTTATAAAATATGAAAATGGATCAATTATAATATAAAAATAAAATAGCTTCTATGGAAATCATAAGACAAAGATCAAGCCACCCATAATTTCACTGGCTCAGAAACAAAGAAAAACTGAATGAATGAAAGTTATGACAACACAAATGGACATTCGCTTAGAAGTTTCAGATTTTTATCCTAGATTTTCTTTTTAATGATTTCCTTTTTAGATCAAGTGACAATTTCCCTTAACTGATTTTTGTTATGCAAAATAAGGGATATCTGTGACTAGTATTATCATTACTAAATACTTAAGATGTAGCTTGTGGACTGATGATTTAATTTAAAGCTTAATTTAATTTTAATTGATTTATTTTGACTATTGGGCTACACCCAATAGTGCTCAGGAGTTATGTCTAGCCCCAGGTGCTTGGGACCATGAGATGCTGGCGATCCAATCCACAGCTCCAGCCTGGGAAACATCTCCTGTCCTCAAACATCTCCTAAGCCAAGTGCTAACTAAATTAAACAGCCATATGTGGCTACTGCCTGCCCTACTGGACTGCAGATGCCTTTTACTCACATATATGGCAAGTACTAAGGGCCTATGCTGAGCCAGGCATCAGACTAAGTGGAGAAAGTGGACTATCACAATCTTCTTAACATCAGGGATTAACATGGAGAAAAGTTTAATAAATAATTGCTAATTTATGTGTTCCAGTAAGCACAGGTTTAAAAAAATTTACATAGAAGAGAGAAACTTAATTGAATCATCTCAAGATTTTTTTGCAGCTTTGGATTTGTATAGTTCCAGCTACACTTAGCTTGCAGCCCCTCCCAGCTCAGCTAGGGGAGACTTTGAATCAGCTCTGGTGCTTGTAATAGCCAAAAGGCCCACCTGAAGTGCTGCATTTCAATAGAGTTGTTTACCTGTATTCATTCCTAGATAGCCCGGCCCACTATGGGCTGGGCTAGGAAGATTTGGCGGATTTCTATCTATAAAATAAGCTGGAAGAAGAGAGAAAGGCCTTTTGCCATTTCGGCTTCCCTTGGTGTTTTGTCTCTCCGTCCTCTCCATTCTCTGTTGGGCTTCAACAAGTGGTGGCAGCCATCTTGGCCTACACATGGCTGGGGCCTAGCTGGGAACCCAGAGTCCAGAGTTTTCCCTGCTCTGTATTGTATATCGGAACCTGTGGTAAAGCCTTTTAAAACTGTGCTGGATTCCTGAGTTTTCATCCATTCCCCACTGGCTTCGGAGGTAGAAGGGAACTCGCTTCCTGGTATTGTTGGGGACCCCAGCGGCTCCCTGACATCTGGCGTCCCTGGGTGGGCCGAAATCGAAGGTTGGTGAACCTTTCGATTAACAGCCGAATTGGCCAGACACTGAGAGAGCACCAATTTATTGTCCAGCTCATTTTCAGTTCTTAGCATATCATTATAATTCAGAGATAATACTTGATAAATAGTATATCAGTATTCTTATTTAGTAGGGTCATTCATTCAATTCTCAAATTCAACTTTGCTAGCAACGTGATGTATGGAAAAAAGTGAACTTGATATTTTAAAGGTGATCACAAACATTTTCTGGTAAGTCTACAGCAGACTTTGACTCTACCTTCAGGAAATAAATTACCAGTTGATGGACTTGGTCAGATAGAAGTGATAGTGTTTCAAATGTTATTTCAATGACCTAGAACCAAATCAGTAATATTGACTAGTATAGATAAAAATAAAAAAAGGTCAACAACAACAAAAAAAAGGTCAACAAAATTAGTAGACTTGTTTGTCCTTTAAAACCTACTCATGACGGCTGGAGAGATAGCTCAGAGGGTTCACACATAGTACAAAGGGTCTAGTCTCTAATCTACCAGGAGTGCAGAACCAGGAGTAAGCCCTGAGCACAGTTGGAGTGGACCAAAATAAACAAAACAAACAAGAAAAAAAAACTATGCATGCACTGTATAATAACATTTTTAAGTTAGAAAAAAATGCTTTGAAGAGATTTTTCTTAGAAAAACTTTCTATTATCTAGATATAACTGGTTTTACTTTTCAAAATTTTTTAAATGGTATCTAGCTACATTATTTTTCCACTATTACAAGTGTATTATATTTCAGTACTGTGCACAATTTTTCTAGGTATTAACTCATGCCTTTTTAATACTAAAGTCTTATTTTCCTTCATGATATTTAATTTATTTGGCTACCTACATGTTTCCGTCTTCTGCTATTATTTATTTAGCTGCTTACAGTTCAGTGAGAGAATATACAAGCAAATGAGTTGGTTCTTGTCAAGGAGGTGAGGGTAGGACAAATTAAAACATACAAGAAAACAAAGAGATATTTATTGAACTGCTAGAATACTTCAAAGGAGAAAGAAATTGCTTCTAGTGAATATTTATGACATTGTGGGAATGTGGCTTTGAGTTAAACCTTGATCCCTGAAGGAAATGTAGAATCTGTGAATGCAGGGAAGGAAGGGAAAGGCTATTTCTGTCTTGAGCCAAGGCAGAGAAGGCAGAAAGTATGACTTAGGAAGAGGAAAAGATTTTCTGAGGTGAAACAAAGCAAAGAATTTCTGAGTTGAAACTTTGGTAAATAGAGAAAGCCATGTTGGAAATAGACTGCATCCAGAGCCGAGGTTTTAAAAAGCTAGGTTGATTGTCTTGACTTTATTTTGTATGTTATGAGAGATCTGAACAAGGGAATGAAAAGCCAGTTGTTCATTAGGGACATCAATCTGACAGGGCATTCAAGATAGACTGGGCTGGGAAGAGGCTGCCAGGCCTGTTACAAGGCTGATTATTACAGCTGTGTAGTCAACAGGTCATGAGGCTCTGAATTAGGAGACTGGAAGGCTATTAGAGAGAAAAGGACACTGGAGAGGTCATTGTAAAATTAAATCAATAGGCCCTGGAAACCTATTGCTCAAATTCCAATATTATAAACCGTTATGACAGGGATGCTTTTCCGGCATCTGCTGCATCTTCCAGCATTTCTGCTCTACTGTCTTTGAGGTCTTCTTTTTATCACTTCTCTGCACTGCTTTGCAAGCTTGGATGTTAGCATTTGGTCGCCTGAGGTTCCCGCCTTGCCACATTCGCAAATGAGCTCAAGAGTTTCTGAAGACAGGTGTCCTTTTGTGTCTTTTTTCTCTCTCGGCATTCTTCACACAATAATGGAGGTGCTGAACCAGTCGGTTGTATTCTTCATCGATGTCATCAATGATGGTATCTTCCCATGTTGCTGCAATGGTGCCAAGGAGTTCCCAGTTGGTGGTCGTTCTGGGAGTTCTCTTCTTAAACTTTGCAGCCTTTTCTCCCTGTTGCGGGAAGTAGAATTTTTGCACGAAGGAGACGGTGGTCTGATCCTGATTGGAATTTGGGGACGACAGCAACATCGGTCAGACAAAACCGTCGATTGAAGATGATGTGGTCAATTTCATTGTGGAACTGTCCACCAGGAGATTCCCATGTCCAACGTTTCACTTCAGCCTTCTGGAACTGTCTTGAATAGTCTTGGTGGATATGATGGACTCAGATAATCTTTCACCCTGTTCGTTCCATTCTAGGCCATGGGTCCCGATGTGGAGTTCTTCAGCCGATCTTCTCGGTCCTATCTTGGCATTAAAATCACCGACTATGATCTTGTAGAGTGTGATCTTTTTTATAGAACTTCTCCAGTTCCATGTAGAATTTCTCAATTTCATCTTCCTTGTATGTGGATGTTGGTGTGTAGACAATGAAGATAGAAATTGCTGGCCACATCTCTTCAAGTGTAATCGTCCTATTCAGTTTGTTAGGCATTCAAATGAATCAATGTTGACAGCCATGTTCATGTTGACAAGGACACCAACGCCACCGACGCCTCTTTTGTCTCATGTTCCAAGGAACAATTCTTCTCCGTGTCAAATACAGCATGATGCGACTGATGCCTCCTCGTCTCAGTCAGACCAATGATTTCGTACTTGATCTTTTGCGCTTGTACCATCAGATCCTTGATATATGCTTCCAATGCCAGCATATATGCGTTGACAGTACAGACAGTCATTTTAGTCCTCTTCATTTTGGCAGCCTAGGTTGTCCGTGAAATTTTATCAGGCACTGCTTGTTCCGCCTTTCTTACTGCTGCCATATTAAGGGCTCTTTTGGGGTCAGGAAAATAAATATTTTTGTTACTGGTTTTGGCATATCGAACACGCATCGGACAGCTTGCCAGGCTCTGCCGTGCCAGTGCTATACTCTCATTGGAGATGACCACTGGACTAGAGCCGTTACCGACTGGATCCCACGGGATGTCAAAAGATCACATGGCCACCCCACCTACAAGATGGTCAGACTTCCTTGTCAAGACCCTGAAGGAATGGTTTGAGGCTCTTCATATTCCTGAATCAACCAGATGCCATTGGGCTACATTGGCACATGATAGGGTCCAATGGAAATGTTACTGGCACCCACTCTCGAGCAAATCGATGAATAACTTGGGATTCAAGTGATCAAGTGAGAAGTGATATGACAGGGAACAAATTTACTTTCAGCAAATGTAGGGAATGCGGGAGGAAAAATAAACTGAGATTGTAGAGATTTGTGCTCGTGTAAGGAAAACACACTATCACTTGTATCACTTGTATCACTTGTCTTCCCATTGTTCATCAATTTCCTCAAGCTGGTGCAAGTAATGTCTCCATTCATTGGTAATGAGATCCATTATTGCTACTGTTTTTGGCATATCAAATATCAAATATACCACGGGTAGCTTGCCAGGCTCTGCCATGGCTCTGGGTTCATCCCAGAATTTCCCTTAGCTGCAGAAAGTAACTGCCTTATAAGGGTAAGACCTTAAAAAGCTTGATCCCCAACGGCACCTCTATATGTCAAGCACAGACCAGCTGCTCTGTTTGGATCCCCTGCTCTGCAACAATAACCTGCCACCACAGGAGGAAGGTTGATGTGTTCACTGCAGCTGAAAAGAATAGACGAGGTGAATACTGCCAACAAGCTTGTGAGTAACAACTCCATTAAAACAACAGTCACAACAACAAAAAAGGGAAGTGGGGAAAGAAAGCCCCCTGCTAAATCTAATGCAGAAATGAGCTTCTGGGAAGGGATTTAAAAAGCCAAGTGAGGGGATGGAGTGATAGTCCAGCAGTTAGGAAGTTTGCCTTGCACACAGCCAACCTGGGTTCGATCCCCAGCATCCTATATGGTCCCTTGAGTACCGCCAGGAGTAACCTCTGAGCATTTCTGGGTGTGATCCAAAAAAGAAAATAAAAAAAGAAAAGAAAAAAGCCAAGTGATTTCCCCTCACTACTGATGCTCATTAAATATATTTATATCTCATCACTGTATCACTGTCTTCCCGTTGTTCATCGATTTGCTCGAGCGGTCACCAGTAACATCTCCATACATCCTGTTGCAAGCGAGTGTACCCCCAGGGGCATTTGCTTGCTCCAGGAACAGGAAAAGCCTCAAACCATTCTTTCAGGTCATGGGAATGAGGTCGATAATTGTTAACTGGTTTTTTGGCATATCAAATATAACACGGGTAGCTTGTATTTTATATTTATATTCTCTTTTGATTGCTGCTGATAATTTCATTTCAAATTCTGTAGAAAGATAATATTAAGTATCCAGGTTACTTGTATTCAAGATTGTTTCCTTTATAATTTAAATATATTTATGTACTTAGATGGCTGAGTTGGAGAAATGCCTCTTTTAACCTTAGCCTGACCTTCTTGGTTAGCCAAGTGTCTGTGGTATATAGATTTTTAAACTGCATTCAAATCTTTAGCCAAGAAAATTCTTAAAATAGCAGAAAAGTCTTCACTAACAATACAAAAATAAAAAAGTACTTATCCGTAGACTTTACTTAAGATTTTAGCTTACTAAAACTTAAACTCAAGCAATTTCTGCATAATTATACTTTTAATAAATAGACTGTAGGCAATTACTGTCATTATTGACATTAATGAAATCAAATATAATCTCACAGTTGTAAAACATGATCTTTATTCAAATAATCTTAAGAAGGAATATTCAGGGGCCAGAACGATTTCACAGCAGGTAGGGCATTTGCCTTGCATGAGGCTAACCTGGGTTAGATTCCCTGGCATCCCATATAGTCCCCCAAGCACCGCCAGGAGTAATTCCTGAGTGCAGAGCCAGGGATAACTCCTGAACATTGCTGGGTGTGACTCAAAGAGAAAAAAAAAAGGAATATTCAGGTTTCAGTAAAATTGTTTGAGTTAAGTAATTTAGGAGTGGGGCCAGAGTGATAGTACAGCTGGTAGGGTATTTGCCTTGCACCCAGTGGATCTGGGTTTTATCCCTGTTATCACATGATCACCTGAGCACTGGCTGGAGTAATTCCTGTTGCAGAGCCAGGAGTAACCCCTGAGTATCAGTAGGTGTGACCCAAAAAAAGCTTATTAAAAAGAAGGGTTTAACAATCTATTAGCACTTTCTGTTAGAGAGAGAATATCTGTCATTGAAAATTAGTCCATTTTATAGAGAGGATCATGCTGAGTAAAATTAGCCTAAGGGAAAAGGACAGATATAGAATGACTGCATTTATTTGCGAGATATAAAAAAATAACATGATACCAATGTCCAAGGCCAGACAAAACATGGATCAGGAGGTCTTGTCAGTGGGTAGAATCTACTGCAAATGTGTGGAAGTCAGAGGTTAGGTAATACAGAGATAGGAACAGTGTACTAATAATTATTGTAAATGATAATACCAGCTTATTATCTGAGCTTTGAAAGTAGGCACAAGGATGAACATGATAACCTCTAAATGTATTTCAAGCCACAATATGTAAGAGGAGAGGAGATACATGATAATCTCTAAATGTATGTATTTAAAGCCACAATATGTAAGAGGAGAGAGAGAGCGAGAGCGAGAGAGAGAGAGATATGAAAATTACCTGCCATAGAGGCAGGCTGGGGGAGGGGGAATCAGGGGACATTGGTGGTGGGAAATGGGCACTGGTGATGTTGGGTGACAAGCCCTACTTTAAGGTCCAGCTACACTTAGCTTTCAGCCCCTCCCAGCTCAGCTAGGAAGGCTTTGAATCAGCTCTGGCACTTGTAAAGCCTAAAGACCCACCTGAAGTGCTGTATTTCAATAGAGTTGTTTACCTGTATTCATCTCTAGATAGGCCAGCCCATGATGGGCCGGGCTGGGAAGTTTTGGCGGATTTCTATCTATAAAATAAGCTGGGCGAAAGGAGAAGGCCCTTTTGCCATTTTGGCTTCCCTTGGCTTTTTCTCTCTGTCCTGTCCCTGGGCTTTAACACGTGGTGGCAGCCATCTTGGCCTACATGTGGCTGGGGTCCAGCCGGGAACCCAGAGTCCGGAGTTTTTCCTGTTCTTGGATTGTATATCAGAACCTGTTGATAGTAAAGCCTTTTAAAACTGTGCTGGATTCCTGATTTTTCATCCATTCCCCGCTGGCTTCGGAGATAGAAGGGAATTTGTTTCCTGGTATTGTTGGGGACCCCAGCGGCTCCCTGTCAGTGGAGGGGTTGGGTGCTGGAACACTGTATGACTGAAACCCAAATATGAACACTTTCGTAACTATATATCTTATGGTGGTATAATAAAAAATTAAAAAAAAGAAAATTAGTCCATTTATAATAGAAACTATTTTAAGCAGCACTTCATTTATCTGTCACTTCTAATTTTCAATCTGAAAAAGAATCACAATAATCATATTAGTATAATTAGTAGGACTATTTCATTTGATCAATTTAGTGATATCTTCCACTTTATTCATGTAATTAATTTTTTTGTGAGGAGGCACACCTACCTGGCATGTTTAGAAACCATGTGGTGACAGGGAAAACTCCTGGAAATGCCAGAGCAGAGCATGTAAGCTTCAGGCCTTTGGGTCACCTCTCTAGCCCAGACTCATTTCTTTTTATACATATAACATATATGTAACATATAACACATGTGTGTTCAATATATTTTAGCCAAGTAACATCTTTCATTTGTGAAAACTTGTGTGTGTACATATGTATGTGTGTGTGTACCAAGTATAATGGTCTTCCATGAATATAATGAGCCTGGATTAGCACAAGAGTGAAATTGCTGTCCCCCCAGAGAAAAAAAGTACCCTACAAATATCTACAAGAACTGTTGTGAGGAATAAATGTGCTGATACATAAATAAAGTACTTTCAGATGTGGGAATGAATAAGTTCTCCCAAACTGAGGAGGGCTCTGAGTCCAAAGAAATAAGCAGGTAATTTCACAAGATAAATATAGAAACGTTTTGAGGCATATTCATGTGGCAGCCCTAGGTTTGATTCTTGGTACTACAGGCCCCTCATAACTCATACTTCTGGGGTGCCCCTAGAAAAAGAATGGCTTAGTTTAATAGCCAGCGAAAATATGTCTTTGTTGGAACATAATGCTAAATGGAACTGATGCTAAGTCACCAGAAGCATGTTAGCCATATGCTCCTTTGAGCCATCAAGATCAATGATTTTTCTTTTTATGGTTTCAGATTTTTGTGTGTTTTCTATAGCAATTACAGAACATGACTTCATTGCTGGAACTGGGTTGCCACCAGCCAGCAGCCTATGAAGGTACTGTTTAAGGGAAACATGGAGTCACTTCAGTCGAGTATTTTGAGAAGTGCTTGACCCAATGTAAGCACTTGATCACTTGACATCCCATTATTCGTCGATTTGCTCGAGCGGGCGCCAGTAATATTTCCATTTGACCCTATCACGTGCCAGTGTAGCCCAATGACATCTGGTTGCTTCAGGAAAACAAGAGCCTAAAACCTTATAAAAAATGTAAGCATTTATTAATATGAAGTGTTTATTAGTTTTACTTCAAAAACGATTGCAGCAACTCAAACATTATGTAGCAGTTTAAAAAGTCTGGAAAGGCTCATGATGTCTTCTAGAATTATAGTCCATGGGATTTTGTAAGGGATTATTGGGTGTGGAGAGTGAAATAGAAGAAGAGAGCAAGAATTGCTTCCAGGTTTCTAGTTTGGACATCTGGATAGAATTGTGATTACATAGATTAAGGTGGATAAGATTTGTATTATCTGCTTAGCAGGGCTTTCTGGTTAATAGCCCTTTAAAAAACATTTGTGTTTATTGGGATAGTTTTAAAAACAGTGCTCTAGAACAGTTACCCTTTGACCTGTTGTCCCACTATTTTAAGAAGTGGGGATGGAGTAAGCAAAATGATTTTTTTAATTCAGAAGCCAGGAATGATCTCAACAGATAATTCATCCTTATAAAATAAACATTTTCAGAAGTTAATAATTACAAAATTAAAATATTAATGATTCTAAGACTAACATTGTCAGATGTGTAATAAACTTTAAAAATACATAATAACTATACCCACCAAGGGCTGCTACACCAACACACACACACACACACACACACACACACACACATGCACATATGCACATACACACATACACAACCGGTGGTCAAACTTATCACTTATTGGTTTAAATGCACTGAATGGGCCAATTTACCTGGGCAGTAGAAAGCTGATATTTGTAACCAAGGTAGCAGCACGGTTCCCAGCCTAGAGATCCACTGTGGAGATAAATGAGCCCTTTGTTCCCTCTTATGCACTCTATTTTATCTCTGGCCTTCTGACACAATCAGAATGAAGAACGAGAATTCTTTTTCCCTGTGGTCTTTCAAAAGCTCTCTGCACTGCCCTTTCCCGGTTTGCTAGGGCTTGGGAGGGCCTGATATCAGGCGTTAGGTCTGACCTATGAACAAGCCTAAGGGCATTTTTAGTTTCAACCCTTGACTTCTGTGGAAACTATAGAAACATCTTAGGGAACTTGGTGTAGATGTGCCTGTCTCTTCCTACCAGAGCTTTCCTCCCTGTCCTCCGTAAGGCGAGGGTGAGTTCACACTGCATGGAGCTGTGTGAACAGGAAGAAGCAGGTATTTTCCTGAGACCTTGGAGATGTGTAGTCACACCATCCAACAATGACTGGGGCCTCAGCTGGGTTTAATGATGACTATTCGTGTTGTAACCAACATTCTTTTAAGATAAAGCATAAATCTCCTGCTGTTTAATAGCACATGTTTGGTTTGGCATGTTCCTTCTGCATTTGGCTAACTCATGAAAAGACCAAGGCAGCCCACATGATCCACAAAGGAGAAAACAAGGTCAAAAGTTAAAATACTGGACAGATTCTCTAACAGCTGCCAGGCGGACAGGAGAAGAAGCCTTTGCTGTCACAGAGACTATTTTAGATCGTAGAGGAACATTTTGAAATCCATGCAAGTATGCATCAGGAAGGTACAGTGTTTTGAACCAAATGTTTAGCTATTTCACCTTATCTTGCTTGCTATTGCCATGGCGATAATTGGTAACACCCACGGGAAATTTCTGCAGCCAGCATCACTTGGACCATGGTGGCAGGATGCTTCAGGGAATCTGCTGAATATTGGTTATGTGCTAGGGCAAACCTAGAGCTGTTTGTTCCTTTCCTTTTATCAACTGTGTTTTTCTGTTTTTAGCATACACCAAAACTAATACATGTGCATGGTGAACATAAAATAGTACTGAAGATTTTATACAAAAAAATCATAGCTCTGCTCTGATTTTTTTTAGTTTTATTTTCGACAAACACCCACTTTTATTTGTTAAACAGATTACATTCTTTTTAAAAGTAAATAATGACTTTGCTTTTTTGTTACCTTAAGCCTTTTCCTTCCTTCCTTCCCTCCTTCCTTCCCTCCTTCCTTCCCTCCTTCCCTCCTCCTTCCTTCCTTCCCTCCCTCCCTCCCTCCTTCCTTCCTTCCCTCCTTCCTTCCCTCCCTCCCTCCTTCCTTCCTCCCTCCCTCCCTCCTTCCCTCCCTCCCTCCCTCCCTCCCTCCCTCCCCTCCCTCCCTCCCTCCCTCCCTCCCTCCCTCCCTCCTTCCTTCCTTCCTTCCTTCCTACTTTGGTTTGCTTTTAGGTCTCACCTGTCGTTATTCATTGGTTACTCCTGGCTTTTCACTCAGGAATTACTCCTGGTGGTACTCAGGGTACTGTATGGGATGCTAGGGATCCAACCCGAGTTGGCTGCAAGCAAGGAAAATGACCTACCTGCTGCACTATTGCCCCAGCCCCTTTAAGCCTTTTCTGAGAGGTTATAACAGAAAGTGCTTCAAAATGTTGTTTCTGTGTTTATAACAAAAAAAATACATGGGGTCATAGAGATAGCACAGCAGATAGGACATTTGACATACATGTTGCCCATCCAGGTTCCATCCCTGGCATCCCATATGGTCACTCAAGCACCTCCAGGAGAATTCCTGAGCGCAGAGCCAGGAGTAACCCCTGAACATCACTGGGTATGACCCAAAAGCAAAAATATATATATATACATATATATATATATAGTGGTAGTAGGCATTTCACAATAATTTATTTTTGTATTTCAGTAATTATTTCTCAATTTTGTGCCCGGAGCCGGAGGTTCTTTGTCGCTTTATCTATTTCTTCGATGCCTTTGAAGGCATTCCATGCCGCTCTCTTCCTCCTGCGCAGCTCAGGTTTTAGGTCGTTCATCATGTTGACTTCTCGACCTAGGTACACATAACTGCTGCATTCAGAGATGTCTGTTCCATTGAGAGTGAATGGGGCCTCAGGAACTAGTTCATTTTTCACAAACATAGTTTTCTTTAGATTCAGCTGTAGACCTATCTTTCCACATTCTTGTTCAAAGTCAGCCAGCATTTGTGCCGCTTGGCTAATGTTTGGTGTTATTAGAACGATGTCATCAGCAAAGTGGAGGTAGTGTAGTTGCCGACCATCTATCTTCACTCCCATTCCTTCCCATTCTAATTGTTGCATGATGTTCTCGAGGGTGGCGCTGAAGAGTTTTGGTGAAATGGTATCACCCTGTCGAAGCCCTCTTTTGACATCAATGATCACTTCCTTGTAGAATGGTGAGATCCTGGTGGTGAATCCGTGATACAGCTCACGAAGGATCTTGATGTATTGGGTTTGAATACCCTGTTTGGCTAGGGCTTCCATGACGGCTTCAGTCTCCACAGAATCAAAAGCTTTCTGTAAATCAATGAACGTGAGACAGAGCGGCATCTTGTACTCCCTACAAACCTCAATGAGCTTGGTTACTGTGTGGATATGGTCGATTGTGCTGAATCCTTTCCCGGAAGTCTGCTTGCTCGCATGGTTGTCCTTCATCTAGGGTTCTGCCAATCCTGTTCAGGATGACTCGTGTAAACAGCTTGTAGATGACGGACAACAGGAAGATGGGGCGATAGTTGCCAATGTCATGAATGTCTCCCTTCTTGAACAGTAGAACTGTCCTGCTGGTTTTCCATCTCAGGCACATCTGTTTGACTCCACCATTCTCCCTGCATTAACATATGCCTCAGAGACCTGGGCCTACGAAAGCAGGATGAGAATGCTATTCGGGTCTCCCAGAGAGGAATCAAAAGAGCTATGCTTGGAATATCATGCCTCACTCAAGTGAGAGAAGGAATCCGGAGTTCTGACCTCCGTCGCTATTCCAGAATCAGGGACACTGTCTTGTTTGCCAAGGTATCGAAAATCTGATGGGCTGGACATGTAATACGATTTGGAGATGACTACTGGACTAGAGCTGTTACCGACTGGATCCCACGGGATGTCAAAAGATCACGTGGCTGCCCACCAACAAGATGTTCAGACTTCTTCATCAAGACCCTGAAGGAACGACTTGAGGCTCTTCATATTCCTGAAGCAACCAGATGCCCTTGGGCTACATTGGCACCTGATAGGGTCAAATGGAAATGTTACTGGTGCCTGCTCGAGCAAATCGATGAATAACGGGATTCAAGTGATCAAGTGATCAAGTGATTTCTCAATTTTAATCACATGCTGTTGCTGTAATTTCTTCACCTCTAAATTTAAAATACATGATTTATTATAAATTTGGTGTTTAAAATTAGAATTAGAATATACTATATTAAATGTATTTAATTATATATTAATATATTTTCTTAAATTTTAATAGTTGAATAACTTAGTTTTCAAGTTTTATTCTAGGTGGCTTATTTATATATACTATACTTGAGTTTGCCTCATCAACCTTATACACTCTCTCTTGTTGTTTTGTGAATAGTAATTCAATGTAAGGGTCTGTTTATATGGTGCTGCTGGGTCCTCCTGTGCTGGGGGTTATTTGGGGGAAACCAAACAAGGCAGACCGCATGTAACATGCACCTTGGCCCCTGAACTATCTCTGCTCTTCTGAGAAGTAACAATTATTTATTGGATGGTCAGATTTGACTTCATTGAAAGGTGCCGTCATTCAGGGAATGAAAGATATATAGATATTTTAGGGACGAGAATTCCAGACTGTGAGAACAATAAAGGCTCCCAAAGCAGTTATACTTTGCTTCAAGGATTAGCAGTGATTGCTGGGAGGGCGTGAGCAAGGGCTGTACTGTAGGCAGGCAGTGAGAGCAGAGAGAGAAGAGGGTGAGAAGTCACAGGCCATCTGACTATAAGAACCTTTTGTTTTTACTCTGGGTCCAGTGCAAAGCATTGCAAGATCTAGTATGGAGAAGACATAAGGTTCGTGTTGATTGTGAAGAATTTGTATAGCTTCCATGTTGAGATTAAGTGTAGGGAAGTTATTGGTAGAAGCAAGGCTGATACTTGGGAGGATATTGCAGTAAGTAATTTAGACAATGATGGTATTGTGATCAGGAATGCTCATGGTGTTGGTGAGAAATATTTATATTTTGCGTAAACATTTTTTTTTTTTGCTTTTTTTGGGTCATACCTGGCGATGCTCAGGGATTTTTCCAGTCTCTGCACTCAGGAATCACTCCTGGCGGTGCTTGGGGACCATATGGGATGCTGTGGATTGAACCCAGGCCGGCATGGGCCGGTCGCATGCAAGGCAAACGCCCTACCTGTTGGACTATCGCTCTGGCCCTGCATAAACTTTCTTGAGACTATTGGTTTATTTCTTCTGCCTTATATATGCTGTCAATTAAACTTTTGAATTTATATGTTCAAGGTTAAGGCCAATTTCAGCCTTCATTGTAACACATCTTTTCTGTGTCATTTATATAGATTTATTTGAAAGTTAAACATCAACCAACTGCCTACTCCCAATTTAGTTTATTAAAGCTATCTTATTATTGTTCATTGAATAGAGAAATAAAATTTACATCTTTTATATTTTATTAGTTTAAGATCATAACCTCTGGTCTGCATTGTTCTGAGGACATTCATTTGATGTCCAGCTTAGATGAATCTAATGTCAAATTGCTTTTAAATTATGCCAAACTTGTGCTAGATTCATATTTATATCACAATTTAAAAATCTAATTCTTGTTTGTGTCTTCTGAAATTTCCAATTTTCTTTCCTTTATCCAGTTATCTTTCTAATGTCAACCCTTTCCACAGTAATTTCTATCTTTTGCCAAGACCAAATTTCATTTTCTTCCTAATGACATTGCATTTGGGACCCATTTACTTCCTGTTGCTTTAGATTGTGGTATAAGCACAGTCTTGCCCTGGAATTGGTTTTTTTATTAGATTTCTGGTTATTTCTATTCTTATTTATGTTTCACATCTTCCTCTTTGTTGGCTTGGATCTAATTTCTCTGGAATATATCTCAAAAATCTTCATCAGAAAAACACGATGGATGAAATTTCTGAATAATCATATATCTGAAAATGTCTTTGGAATGTTGCAGTCAGAAAGACAGGGTCGGTGGGGTGCTGGTAATGTAGGGGGGGGGGGAAGTAAATCACAGCGGGGCGGGGCGATAGCCCAGCCGGGTAGGGCATTTGCATTGCACGCGGCCCGCACATGCCCCCCAATTCGATTCCTGGCATCCCATATGGTCCCCCGAGCACCGCCAGGGGTGATTCCTGAGTGCAGAGCCAGGAGAAACCCCTGAACATCGCTGGTGTGACCCCAAAAAAAAACAAAAAAAAAAAAAAGTAAATCACAGCAACTGAAAAGAGCCCAAAGGTATGAAGGCCTTTGAGACACAGGACCCATCCAAAAAACTCAGCTGCAGGGGGCGATAGCCCAGCGGGTAGAGCGCTTTGCCTTGCACACAGCCGGCCCTTGCCGCCTGGGTTTGATCCCTGGCATCCCATATGGTCCCCTGAGCACCGCCAGAAGTAATTCCTGAGTGCAGAGCCAGGAGTAACCCCTGAGCATTGCTGGGTGTGACCCAAAAAGCAAAAAAAAAAAAAAAACCTCAGCTGCAGAAGTCTAGGCCCAAGGCCTGGCTGGATCCCATGGGAAGACAAGGTCCACTGCAGAACAAAGGCCATGTCAAAAGAATATCAAAAGATCATCAACAACTCAAAAGTTCTTCCCCATGGCGGCTACTCTAGCAACAGACTGGGGACGGTGTGGGAAACTGTATATAAACTAACCTGGTGGAGGAATGGCACGCCTTTCTCCATTTGGGGAAAACGCTGGCATCCCTGTCTCTAACGTGTACTTTCTTACCCTATGGGGTGTTTGCCTGCATTTCTCTTCTCTTAATATTTGCAGTTCTAAAATGTCACAATGTTATATCTCTATAGGTGCTCATTTTGTTTGGCACTCATTTACCTGTAACTCTTTTACCAGAAGCACACTCCTTTTTCTTTTTTTTTTTTAAGTATTTTATTATACCACCGTGAGATATACAAATAAAAAAGATATACAATTAAAAAAGTTCATGTTTGGGTTTTGGTCATACAGTGTTCCAGCACCCGTCCCTCCACCAGTGCCCATCTCCCACCACCAACATCCCCGGTTCCCCTCCCCCTTCCCCAGCCCACCTCCATGGCAGGTTCTTTATTCCTTTCCCTTTCTCTCTCTTTCTCTTTTCCCTTCCCAGACTATGGATTACAGAACATACATTAAAAGGTTGTCATGTGTATCCTTTTGCCTCTATTTAATGCTCAGTTCTAGGTTGGCATTAGTACCCTCGACAATTGTTAGCACCCTGTTCCATTTTCTGTCTTACCTAACCTCTGACTCCCACACGTTTGTGATAATTTCCACCTTTGACAAGACCTCCTGATATATGTTTCACTTGACCTTGGATATTGGTATCATAATATGTACATATATATTTATGCCATGCAAATAAATGCAGTCATTCTGTATCTGTCTCTCTCCTTCTGGCTAATTTCGCTCAACATAATCTTCTCCATGTCCATCCATTTATAGGCAAATTTTATAACTTCATTTTTCCTAACAGCTGCATAGTATTCCATTGTGTAGATGTACCAAAGCTTCTTTATCCAGTCATTGATTTTCGGGCACTCTGGTTGCTTCCAGATTCTGGCTATTGTGAATAATGCTACTATGAACATAAAAGTAGGGATGGTGTTTCCGCTGCGTATTTTTGGTTTCCCAGAGTAGATTTCCAGGAGTGGTATGGCTGGGTCAAATGGGAGTTCAATTTCTAGTCTTTAGAGGAAAGTCCATATTGTTTTACAGAAAGGCTGTACCAGCCGGCATTCCTGAAGTATTTAGGGAGTATGGAACCTCACACTCCTAAACCTTGGAAATGGGTTTAGGAGTGTGAGTTTCTTGAGAAATAATGAAACCAAGAAAATCAAGATGTGACTTTATAAAAATTACTCTGTCAGCAATCTTAAAGAAGTCCCCAGAGC
>JAJIBD010013714.1:0-29408 GCA_021461705.1 Cryptotis parvus
AGGCAGAGCCTAGTAACAGCGGTGTTAGGATTCTGGTATTTTGGTGGTTGTGGTATAGAAACATCATAGGCCTAAAACGTGCAATGGTGTTAATGTTAATAAGCAGTAATAAACATAATAGCATTAATATTTATTAATACTAACATTAACAATATTAATATACAGTATTAATATTGTAAACATTAATGTTAATACTTTTGTGAACTATGTTAACTTAATAATAATAACAAAAGAAAAATGACAATCCCAGGCACGTCTCACAGAGGTGGAGTATTTCTCCAGGTGTCCTGGCCCTGGGTAAGCTGCTGGGGTCACAGCCCCTCACTCTCTCCACACCCCCACCCTCCTCTGTTAGAATACTGAGAACTCTAGAAAGATGTCAATCTCACAACACCGGCCTGAGAGGGGACCTGAGACCCTGAGAGAGAAGAAAGGGAGGAGCAGATAGACAGCTATGGGGTGGATACCTTCCCTCTACAGCCCTGTCCTTTTGACCTTTGTCATCCTCCACCAAGGCTGCTGGGAGAGACTCTGACCCCTTGGCAGAGAAAGCTCAGAGTGTCGCTAATCCCTGTTCTGAGTCATAGACTATAGGGGTCACTCTTCCTTGTGTCCAGAGATATGCAGGATACTCCCTCCTACAGAGCTCTGAGGTCCCTGGGCCATTAGCGTACCTGTCTCGTACCTGTCTTACCTGTACCGGTGCTGTTCCTGCCCACCACCAGGTGCTTGGGCTGCTTCTCACACTTGTACAGATTCAAGTCATTCTCGGGGACCAGGTCCACATCGTGGAAAATGAAGCAGTCCCAGTTTTCATCCTTGAGCGCTTCTATATAACCCACGTTCAAGAGTTTGGCTCGATTAAACATTTTACTTCCAGCCTGTATAAGGGAATTCACAGACTTATGAAGTTGCCAATACCAACAAGGCTTCACCCCATTCGGATGCTGTGCGCTGCAGCCACCACCACATTGCAGACAATACAGGTGACGTGAAACTCTCGCACGGAGATGGCTGTTCTTACAGATTTCCCAACGATTTTTTTTAAAAAAAACCCTTTTGGATACACAAGATAACCTTTAAGTATATGTATTACAATCCACAATATGTAAGAGAAGGAAGAGAGAGAGAGAAAGAGAGAGAGAAAAGAAATGGAGAACTTGCAACGAAGGCAGGCTATGGGAGGGGGAGGGAATTGGGGACACTGGTTTGTGGAAGGATGGGTGCTAGAACACTGTATGGCTGAAACCCGAACATGAACATTTTGTAATTGTTAAAAAAAATAAATCAATGAATAGATAAGTAGGTAGATAGACAGATAGATAGACAGATAGATAGATAGACAGACAGACAGACAGACAGACAGACAGACAGGCAGACAGACAGACAGATAGGGGGGGGGGGGGGGGGGGGGGGGGGGGGGGTAGATAGATAGATAAGGGATGGAAAATAGACTTTTTGGTCAGAAATTGTTACTCAATGGTTACAGTGTTTAATTTTGCTAGAGACTTGCTTCACAATAATGTGAAGATACTGAATTCTACCAAACTACACCTTTGAACATGATTAAGTCTGGGCTAGCAAGACAGTGTAAGGGGCAAGGTGCTTGCCCTGACAGTGAGCACTTCAGTCTCCAGCACCATACATGATCACCCAATCACCCTCCCGGAGTGAGCCCTGAGCATGAGAGAGGCAGGAGTAAGCTCTGCACACAGCCAGGTGTGGGTCCAAACACCAAAATGAAAAATAATCACACTCCACACACACACACATACACAATTTTAAAATACAAAATTTTTTTAAAGGAGGAGTTGTTTTTCCTGGCATTTTGGATCACACCTGGCAATACTCAGGGGTTACTCCTGGTTCTACACTCAGGAATTACTCCTGGTGGTGCTCAGGGAATTGTACGAGATGTCACGGGTCAAACCCATGTTGGCCACATGCAAAGCAAATGCCTTACCTGCTGTACTATTGCCCCAGCCCCTAAAATACAAATTTTATTGAAAAATAAAAATACTCATAAAATTTATACCTTATGCCATATAAAACTCCAAAATCTGGGCCAGGGCTGGCATGAATGCTTTGCATCCTAGAGGCCTACGATTAGTCCATTGCACCACCTGGCTGTCCAAGTACCACCAGGGGTAACTTGAATGTCACGATCACGATCACGATCTTCCCGTTGATCATCTATTTGCTAGAGCGGGCACCAGTAATATCTCCATATGTCCTGTCTCATGCCAGTAGAGCCAGGGGTATCGGCTTGCTACAGGAACATAAAGAGCCTCAAACCACTATATTAGGTCATGGGAATGACCTAATATAATTGTTACTGGAATTTGGCATATCATATACAACACGAGAAGCTTGCCAGGCTTGCTCGAGCAGGAGGCAAACTCTTTTAAACACCTCCAAATAAAGCAAAATTGATGAACCGCTGCTGCCGCGCTGAGCCGGGCTGTGATGGGCTGGTCTGCTGGGTGGAGTTCTGACGAGAGGGAAGTCCGAAAGTGGAAAAAGGCGGCGCCCGTGGAGTGAGGAGCGGGTGGTCTGGCTTGTTGTGAGGCTCTGCCGAAGTGGTGGGCCAGGGCTAGGACCCGCCATGCCTCCCAACTGCCTCACGAACGGCTGTGCACAGGGAGAGCAAGGAACAGCTCTGCCCCATGTGTGAGAGTCTCTGGACCAGCATACCTGGGCCGGATTGAGGAAAAGTTGCTGCAGGGCCCAAGTCCTTCTGAACTTGAATGTAGTAAAGCTATATTACTGCTCTTTACTGGAGAGCACTCCCAAGCAGTGCTCAAGAGCCTCCCAGACCCATAAGATCATACCCGGTAGTGATCAGAGTCATTTAGTGCCAGGGTGCAAGCTTGGATCCCAGCACACGCCAAGCATAGACCCCTGACTGCTGAGCGAACTGCCTGTACCTGCAAAGGCTCCCGCATACACTGATAATTCCAATTAGTGTCACTCATCATTATTAACTTCTTACCCACTCCAGGACACACAGTTGCCAGAGAGTATCAAGAAATCCTGACCTATAAACAGACTACTGCCAGTATTTCTAAGCTACTTAACAATTTGTTGGGATCGTGGGGGGGGCGATAAGCGCAGCAGGTAGGCGTTGCCTTGCAAGCCAGCCCATGCCGGCCTGGGTTCAATCCCGGCATCCCATATGGTCCCCCAAGCACCACCAGGAGTAATTCCTGAGTGCAGAGCCAGAAGAAACCCCTGAGCATTGCCGGGTGTGACCCAAAAAAAGCAAAAAAAAAAAAAAATTTGTTGGGATTACTATAAAACAATCATGTTTTATAAAACAGAGCAGTGGAAGCTAATCCTCACAGTGACGTTAAAAGAGCTTTGTCACTACATAAGAAACACACACACTTGACAATAGACCAAAGAGACTGCAGTATTACATTTTTCTTGGCAGTCTGAATCAAAATCCTTAAGAATGAACTCCAGTTAGATCAAAGTTTTTCATAACAAAAGTACAAGGAGTTCTCAAAAGTTATCATAATACTTTCCTAGAAAAGGGTAAGAAAAAGCAGGCATTCTCTATCCATAAAAATATGATACACTGGATATGATGATGATAGCTGGCAATGATCATTTTGGACAGTAATTGAGTGTTGAAAGTAGGTAAAGGGATATACCTACTAATCTTTCAGTATCTGTATCATAAACCATAAGGCCCAAAAAGAAAGAGAAAAGAATGAGAGAGAGAGAGAGAGAGAGAGAGAGAGAGAGAGAGAGAGCCTGCCATAGAGGCAGGTGGCAGGGCGGGAGGTCAGGAGGGAAACTGGGGACATTGGTGGTGGGAAATGTGCACTGGTGAAGGGACAGGCAGTGGGACAGTGTATGACTGAAACCCAAAAGTAAACAATTTTGTAACTGTGTTTTACTGTGATTCAATTAAAAGAGTTAATGTTAAAACTATATATGACCTGGGGCCAGAGCGATAGCCCAGCGGTAGGGTGTTTGCCTTGCACACGGCAAGCCTGTGCCGCCCAGGTTTGATTCCGGCATCCCATATGGTCCCCTGAGCACCGCCAGGAGTAATTTCTGAGTGCAGGGCCAGGAATAATCCCTGAGCGCCGCGGGTGTGACCCAAAAGAAAAAAAAAAATATATGACCCACCAAGGGCTGCTGCCCTGAAAAAGTACTCAGAATGACCTTTGGCAGGGTAGGACAGAGAGTATGAGAAGTTAAGGTGCCTGCCTGCATGCAGCTGACCCTACTCCATCCCCACGCTGCATAAGGTCAGCTCCTGTAAGCACGTTGAGACTCTCCTGAGCAGAGACAGGAGTAGACTCAGCACCACCAGATGTGGCCCCCAAGCCCCCAGAGATGACTATAAGCTAAAAGTAACCATTTTGAAGCTCTTTTTTAAAAATAGACATAAATGCTTTAAAAATGGGCAATTGCAACATCTAACTTGTTGTATACAGCGAACTCCAGGTCTCACAGTTGCACACCTGAGATAAGTCTCTCCTTTACCGCCCCAGGGGAGAATGGGGACAGCGCCCTCTAGTGCTTTGTCCAGATAAAGCAAGAGCCACGTTCCTTAGAGGACGGAGCAGCTGGCTCACGGAGCCTGACCTGGTGGATGACATAGATGCCATACTCCAGCTGCTGCCTCTGCAGGAAGGGATGCAGGTGCTCGAGCAGATACGTGAGGTGTTTCTCTCGGTTCCGGTGCGGAATGACGATGGCAACGCGCTGAGTGGCCTGACACTCTTCAGGGTGATAGCGGCCGCCATGCACTTTGGGGTTTTCCACCTGCACTTCCTCCAGGGTGAGATTCGGCTTGAAAACGAGCTTGCTCTGGCCCTCTGCAGCAGAAACAGGGAACAAGCATGGCTAACACTGACCGGCTGATGTGAGCACGGTCACAGAGACCCCCTTGAGCACTTTATGGGTGGCAGCTATTGCCGTCCTCACTCTAAAGTCTTGCTTCCACCATCTCCACAGACTCATGTGGCTCCAGTTAGAGCCTCCAAAATCAAGTTAAGGACATCCCAGAACATCCCTGAGTGGCTGCATAAGCCAACTCTAGCTCTGCAGTTCGCGTGTGAGGGGAGATGAGTTCTCGCCTGGTGACCTGGAGCACCGTGAGAACTGGGAATGGCTTGAGTGACTGTTCAAAATCTGCTCCATCTTTTCATTCCCAAAGTGCAAACAAAAGGTGCAGTTTCTTAAAAATCAAGAGCACGCAGGGCTGGAGAGACGGTACAGTGGGCAGGGAGCCTGCCTTGATACAGCTGTTACCATCAATCCCCAGCATCCCATATGGTCTCCCAAGCACTGCCAGGAAGTGATCCCTGAATACAGATGGGTGTGTTCTCCCCAAAAAAAATTTCATAAAAAATCAAGAACATGGATGAAAGGACAGCAGAGGGGTGCCCTCCATGTGTTCACGCCTGGTTCAATCCTCTTCACCACACGATTACCCAAGTCAGGAGCAGCTGCCAAGAACTGCCATGATATATGGTATATCCCAACACCTCCTTACCCCCAAACAAGAACATGACAAGAAATCAAGTTCTTAGGGATCATGACAGGACCCCTAAGCCTCTGCAGGGTATCCTGGTTTCCCGAAGGTAAACTGGTGACAAGAAGTGGAAACCTGTAACATTCCTTTACCAACACCACCAGGTACGTAACACACTGCAAGAAAGTGCTCCTGGGGCTGGAGAGACAGTACAGAGGATAACCAGGGCTCGATCCCCAGGACCCCAAATGGTTCCCGAGCCTGCCAAGAGGGATCCCTGAGCTTAGAGCCGGGGATAAGGTCTGAGCAGAGCTAGAAATGGTGCCTCAAATGAAATAAACATTTGCTTTTAATAAAGGCCTCCTGCACCTGTCAGAGGCACCCACAATAAGCATTTTGGTCAGCGAGGTTACATGCAGCCCAGCCCAGGGTCATCCCTGGTAGCCCCCATGCAAAGCTCACCCCATCTCTTTAATGGAAATTAATGAGGATACAAACTGCAAAGAGGTGGTAGAAGCCTGGCTGGAGATCTGAGCTTTTCTGAAACACCAAATAAACCACTCAGGGCTATGAACGTGCCAAATGCTTATAAGCGACACTCTGGAACAGGCAGCCACGGCCCTACCTAGCAACAGCCTGTCAGCACGCCTGATGCCTGCGTCCACAGTAACCCAGCCTCAGTTACCTAGACCAGGCTCCAGAGCTGTGAAGTCACAGGGCAGCTCAAATGTATCAGCTGAGCACTAGCCCTCAGGATAAAGAGCCTCCCCTAAGTGGCAGAGGCAGAGCCATAAAGCCCCCAGAATTAGCAGGTGCCTATTTAACAATGGTGTAAAAATAGTGGGGAGAAAAGTTATCACTGCCACAGAACAGAGATGCTGGGAAACGACCACATGGCTCCTGAGAAAGCTCCCTCTGGAGTCTGTCTGGATTAAAACAACCCTCATTTGGTTTCCATTTCTCTGCTCCCAGGGCCTATCTGAACTTCCCGCACAATTCTGACATCAGAGGGTCCCCTTGCTCACTTTTACTGGCATGGCTTTCTGGACACCTCATTCTGCTCCCACTTCTATGTGGCTTCCACCAACCTAAGCCCTTCAACTCTTTCTTCTTCCTCTGTGGTGCCCAGGGCCATCTTCATTGCTACTTACATACCCACTAATCCAGGTGACTGCGTCAGCCCATCAGCTTTACAAATGTGTGAACTGTCCAACCCATGGTGAGGAATGTGAGCAAGGGGCTGAAGGTCAGGTCTGTGTTTCATGATTCCTGTTCCTGTCTGGACTCATTGACATGCTCAGCAGAACCATCTCCACCCACCATCAGAAAAAAATAAATGGGTTTTCTATGACTCTATGGAAAAACAAAACCACCACCCGAATGTAAGCAGAGTACGTGACTGAATTTAAGAAAGGGACTGTGGGGCAGGAGGGCGGAGTTGTTTTTGCTTTGGGGAGTGGAAAACTTGGGCCATGCCTGGCAATGGTGGGGCGACTCCCAGATTTGTGCTCAGGGGTCATTCCCAGGGGTACCGTGCGACCATGCCATGCATTGGCTTGAACCAGGGGTGGCAACATGCAGTGCTTTGATCCCTGTCCTAGCTCTCCAGCCCTTGATTTTAGGATGTTAAAGTCAAAACAGTGATTGAAAGGACCAAGAGCATTTCTGAGGCACTAGAAAGATTCCACTGGAGGTGTGGAGTGTTAAGGATGGGACAAGGAGGCTGGGCCACACCTGGCTGTCTCAAGACTTACTCCTGGCTCTGCACTCAATGATCACTTCTGGTGGGGCTCAGGGGGACAAATGTGCTGCTGGTAACTGCCCGTGGCTTGATGGCATACAAGGCAAGACCCTTACCCACTATTCATTCTCTCCCCCTCTCCCTCTCTCCTCTCCCTCTCCCTCTCCCTCCCCCCCCCCCCCCCCCCCCCCCCCCCCCCCCCCCCCCCCCCCCCCCCCCCCCCCCCCCCCCCCCCCCCCCCCCCCCCCCCCCCCCCCCTCTCTCTTTTTTTAAAGCCTAACAGAACTGCACACTGCTGGGTTAAGTACTGCTCTGTACAAGTTACATTTGAATGAAAGGTTTGCAGATACTGGAGGAAAGCGAACAAGCAGCACTTACTAAGATACGGTGATTCAGGAGGGCAGCGGCTGAGGTCGGCTTTTCTCACAGATGTTTCATTGGTCAGAGCTGTTTCCTTCCCCCAAACTAAGACCTTGTTGAAATTAGCCATGAAACCCGCTTTGGGAATCTCTTGGATAGCACCCACAAAGTAATTACTGGTGGCCCAGCCAACCACTGAGAGGCATAAGGTAAAGAGTAATAGTAATCGGTATTTGTAAGAGAGGGGAAAGTCATCTTGAAGCCCATGTCCGTCCTCAGCTGGGTCCAATCTTTCTCTCCACGCACTGCAGGCAGGATGTTGTGAGTCAAACGTGTTCCATCTGATGACAGGCCTGACAACAACTGAAGCAGCAACGCCTCATGCTTGCTCTTGGCGCCACCGAGTTCTGCAAGACAATCACAAAGACATTTGCTTTCAGATGGGAATCCAATCCTGATGACTCTCCCAAGCTCAGGCTAAACACCTGGCCTCAGTAGACCCTGACTAACAGTTATGGGAATTCTCCAATTACAGTTTCAAGATCAGAGCGCCAGAGAATTTAGAGGAGGAAGATTTTACCATCAGGTATTTCCCAAAAACAAAGAAAGCATATATGCACAGCTATGTTCATCATAGCATTATTTACAAGAGTTAATAAATGAGGACTGGAGAGATAGTTCAGGGGCAAAGGCACTGTGTTGCATGTAGCCAAGCCCAGTTCAAACCCCAGCATCTCGTTTGGTCCTACAAGCACCGCCTGGAGTAACCCTGAGAACAAGGTCAGGGGTAAACCCTAAGCACTGTCCGACATGGCTCCCAGCATTCCCCCATTCCCCCAAAAAAAAAACTGGAAAGAACTAAAGTGCCCAGCAACAGACAAGTGGATAAAGAAATGGTGGTTCATGCAGTTAAATACTACTCACTATGAGAAAAATGAAATCTTCCGGTTCACTACAACTTGGATAGAATGGGGTCAGCGAAGCCAGAACTATAAAGACAAATATTGGATCCCCACTCTCAGGTGGATATGGGGAGTAAAAACAACCAACACCAGGATTATGTAATAGCCAATGAAACCAAACCAAAAAACAGCCCAACAGAATGGTGAAGTGACCAGTAGGGGGTGGGAGGAAGGGAACATGGGGCCATGGTGAAAGGTTATTAACACTCCAACAATGGAAGTGAAGTAGCATGCAAATATGAAACAACATGGAAAGCATGTTACTTCAAGATGAGGGAAAGAAAAGAGAATGCGAGAGACAGAGAGACAGAGAGAGAGAGAGAGAGAGAGAGAGAGAGAGAGAGAGAGACTGGAAAGCTGAAATAAATATGACAGGCGTTACAAATGGATGGACATGGAGAGGATCATGTTGAGTGAAATTAGTCAGAAGGAGAGAGACAGATATAGAATGACTGCATTTATTTGCATGACATAAATATATATATACATATTATGATTATACATATTATGATACCAATATCTAAGGTCAGGCAAAACATGGATCAGGAGGTCTTGTCAAAGGTGGAAATTACCACAAACGTGTGGGAGTCAGAGGTTAGGTAAGACAGAGAAGGGAACAGTGTGCCAATAATTGTCAAAAGTGCTATTACCCACATAGAACTGAGCATTAAATACAGGCAAAAAGATACACATGATAACCTCTAAGTATCTGTATTACAATCCACAAATTATAAGAGAAGGAAAAGAGAAAGAGAGAGAGAGAAAGAGAGAAAAACGAGATAAAGAACCTGCCATAGAGGCAGGCTGAGGGAAGGGGGAGGGAAAGGGGAGGGGGAAGGGACATTGGTAGTGGAAAATGGTGGAGGGATGGGTGCTGGATACTGCATGGCCGAATAAAATAAAATAAAAAATAAAATAAAATAAAATGACAGGCGTGCGTCCTAGACCCAGCCACTTAACTGTCTCATGTGTCCGTAAAAACAGTGCCTGAGAGAATACTGCAGTACTGATGATGGTAGCCCACTGCCAGATGCGCAGGGAGGCACCACCCTATGGGACTAAGGCTCTGGTCTTTGCTCTGCACCATTTTATGCAGGGACTATGCCGGGGAGGGCCGCAGGGCAGCTGCTGTAAACTCCACTGTTGTACTAGTTCCTAACTGGTGGCTCGTGAACCACCAGCCTGACTGTCTACTTCAACAATACACCTGGGGGTGGGGGTACTAATAAATTTACCTCCGGGAGGAGGCTACGCTTTGCACTGTTGACCAAGATCCAGTATTTGAAGCCAGGACGCCAAAATCCCACTAAAGCATCATGTATGCATTCAGATGGCACATTCAGGCTACAGGGAGACCCCTGGAGCACAGCGGGCTGGCCTCAAGTCTTCTCTGAGCCACCAAATCGACATTTGTTTTGTTTGGGGCCCACACCTGGCAATGCTCAGGAATTACTCCTGCCTCTACACCTGGCAGTGCTCAGAGGACCAGATGGGGTGCCAGGGACTGAACCCAGGTGGGCTGCATACAAGGTAAGCATCTACCCACGGTGCTGTGGATGTACCCCCAATCGATGTCTTAAGCCAAGTTCTTCATGTGTTGCTAGAAAAGCTCAGAAAATACACAGACCAGATCAATTCTACATGAAAACAATGACTTCTATAGCCATGCAGAGCCTCAAGTGGACAGAATGGAGACCGAAACCAGTTCTACATCTAGTAATAACACAAAAACACACGACAAACATACGTACTAACAAAGATAAAGTCTTAAACAAACTCTATGTATGATTACCCCTAAAGGTAAAGAAATAAGATTCTAGAAAGAAATGCATCCAAGGGATGGAGCAATAGCACAGTGGGTAGAGTGTTTGCCTTGCATACAGCCCACCTGGGTTCAATCCCGGCATCCCATATGATCTCCAGAGCACGGCCAGGAGTAATTCCTGAGTGCAGAGCCAGGAGTAACCCCTGAGCATTGCCAGGTGTGACCCAAAGAGCAAAATATAAGTAAAAGAAAGAAATGCATTAGAAAGCTAAAAAAAAAAAACTATTTGGAGAGATGATTACCTAGAAGTGTTTTCTTTTTTAAAACTTTATGATACACTGTTCTTTTACAATGAAAACAGAGTTTGTTGTTGTTGCTCAATGAGAGGTAGAAATACAGGAATTTGCTGTTTTGTTTTGCTTTTAAACAGGACTGAAAGATAGTACAGTAGGTGGGGTGCTTGCCTTGCATGCAGCAGATTCAGGTTCCATTCCAGGCACCCGTAGGATCCTCCCAAGTACTGCCAGAAACAAGCCCTAAGCACTGTACGGTGCACCCCCCAACCCACAAAAAAAGAGAGAGAGAGAGAGAGAGAGAGAGAGAGAGAGAGAGGGGAAAAAAATAACTTTGACAACCTTCAAGACAGCCTCAAAGTTACTGAAGGGTAGTATTCCAAAACTGCAGTTCTATGTTAGTTTGGGAGAGCCACAGAAAGCATTTCCCTGTGGACACAGTTACACACTGGGTTTTGGTTCCAGGTTCGCACCAGAAAAGATAGGTTTCAACTCCCGAACAGTAGCACTGTGTTTCGGCATCCATGGCGGTATCACAGGAAGCTGACGGTGAAAGCCTAATAGCAGCTAGTAAGAGCACCTGATCCGCTTGCTTACCCTGGGCCATGAAGCTTTAATCATCTGAATTCACTTATGTAACTTGGTACTCACATTGAAGGAATAATTACGACTCTTCTCATTTCACAGATGAGAAAAATTAATGTTTAGTGAAATTAAGTAACACACCCAAGACCATACAGCTAGTTTTTGTTAATTTTGTTTGGGGAGGGTGTTGGGCTACACCTGGCAATTCTCAGGTCCTACTCTTGGCTCTGCACTCAGGGATCACTCTTGGTGGGGTTCAGGCTATCATATGTTCCGGGATCAAACCTGAGTCAGCCCCGGGAAAACAAGCACCTTCTCCATTGTACCAGCCATTCAACCCAGACTATGTGGTTGCCTCCAACACCTGCATGCCTGCCATTAAATCCATATGATGATAATGTCTCTATCTTTCTCCTTGGTGCCTAGGTGCATTCAACTCAACCCTTGAAATACAGAGTTCCTTCTGGTGGCCGTCCTCTGAGACTATATGTACAAATGATTTTCTGGAGCTATTAACTATTTTCTCCAGGTTACATTAAATCAATGACCAACATCTTATGGGCTTCATGCAAGGGTAGGCAATGATATTTTTTTATTATGTCACCACGGGATAGACAATTATAAAGCCATTCATGGTTGCATTTCAGTCATATAGTGTTGCAGCACCCATCTCTCCACCAATGCACATTTCCCACCACCAACGTCCTCCATTTCCCTCACCCATCCCAGCCCTCCTGTCTCTATGGCAGGCATTTTTCTTCTCTCTTTCTCTCTTCTTTTGCACATTGCAGTTTGAAAAACATGTATTAAGGGGTTATTGTGCATATCCCTTTATCTACTTTCAATACTCAGTTCTAGTTTTGCATTACCATTTCCAACTATTATTGGCAGACTGATCCCTTTGCTATCTTGCCAGGTAGGCAATGATTTTGATTAAAATCTCAATCTTGGAAAATTAAGCCTGGGAAATTTTGTTTTTCTATGAGTTGCAGAAGTGAGCAAGTTCCCTGAGAGAAAGAATGGCGGAGCATCGTGATCACAGCCCTGCAGTGTCAGAAGCAGAAAGCACACACATCCGGTCCCCTGGTCCACACAGGAAGTGTGGTCTGAAGAGATTTAAAACCTACCCAAGCAGTAATAAAGTGGGACTAAGCAGAGAATAACATTGCTCAATAATAGTTTGAAGATAAAAACCCCATGGACTTCGCCCAAAGGTAAGAAACATAATATAAAAGGGGTCATTTCTAATGATTATCCCATGATTAGTGCCTCATTACTAATAATGTTATTTGAAACCATCTGAGATCTAGTAAAAATACATAGACATAATCACTTCAGCACTTTGCCCTTTTTCTAAGCCTTACTGCTCTCCTTAAAACTGTACAGGGAGCCGTGTGAAGGAGTGTGACATCATCCTGGTTTCTTCTGGTTGATGTTTTTAACTTTGGAGGTGATGGTGGAATGGGGCAGCCGGCAGTGGTCCTCGGGGCCTACTCCTGACTCAGTGCTCAGGAGTCGCTCTTGGCTGTGCTCAGGGGACTGCACAGTGCCAGAGACTCAACCTGGGACTCCCAACACGCAGAGCATGCGCTAACCCTTGCACTCTCTCCAGCCACTCATGGCAGTTTCTACCCAAGATGTGAAGGGTCTTTAATATCCACCCCACTAACTTCCAACTGTCTTTCAAAGAGGTTACCTAGGGTCTGCGCTAAGAAGTTAATGAGATGAAGCACCAAGACACACCTCATACATTACCAGGAGCGTAACAGCTATTGACCAACAAATCTGATACTCGAATTTTGTCACAGTGCTTCCCAAAATAACGATATCTCTAAAGCTAGCTATGTATTAAATAGAGGGCTTTTATCTTTATTTTTCTGTAACATGATATTTTTCTTCCAATGAACATATATTTCCATTTTAAGGGCAGCCACACCCCACAGTGTTCGGGGTGGGTGGGGGTATTCCTAGTTCTGCCTGTTACTCCTAGCTGAGGGGTTTGCTCCGGCTGTGTTCAGGGGGACCCAAGGAGCCAGGAAGAGACATCAGCCACACGCACAGGAAGCATCTTGGCTCCTGTACATTCCCTCCAGCCCTTGCTCTTAAATGTTTCAATAATTTTTAAATTATAAATAAATTTATTAGCATAAATAATTGTTAGGACAGGTTACTCTTACTTGGTATTTGGTGAAATGTCATCAGATTGGATATCTATAAGTAACATTGAGAGATCCTGCGTTCTCTTGAAAAGAAGTGTCTTTTGGTTGAAAATACTGTACAGCAGTTATGGAATTTGCCTTGCATGCAGCAAACCCCATTCAAACCCTGGCACTGCCTCTGCCCTCCACCCTGTGCATCATCAGGAAGGAGCCCTCTTGCACAGGGCCAAGATTAAGTCCTGAGCACAATTAAGTGTGGCCCAAAAACAAAAAGAAAAAAAAAGACATTTCCTTTTAGTAAAATCTAAAATCAAAGTCATCTTAAGGGGCAAAGAAATCATGACTGTAGAGGAAAAAAAATGTGAAAGAAGGGGGCTGGAGCGATAGCAAAAGCAGGTAGGGTGTTTGCCTTGCACACAGCCGACCCAGGTTCCATCCCCAGCATCCCATATGGTCCCCGAGCTCCACCAAGAATAATTTTTGGTTGAAAAGCCAGGAGTAACCCCTGAGCCTTGCCAGGTGTGACCCAAAAAGAAGTTATTTTAAGGTGAGACTCACCACCCTTTCCCTTCTACTGGCCTAGACTTAGTTCAAAATTATGTGGTTGTTTTATATAGAGATATATATTTATATACACACACACACACACACACACACACACACACACACACACACACCTACTATTTTCAAGTATTGTGCTATGCACCAAAGGGCAAGTAAGGAAGCTGAAATATAATCTCATTCAGGACTTACTTCTATCTTTTCTTACATTTAAATGTTTGCAATTTATTTTCAAATATGCACGTTCCAGCTCCCAAAATAGAGGAAGAATCTAAATAAGACTGGCAAAATAATGAGCAATGTTAACTTTAGGTAATAGGAGCCGGAGCAATAGCACAGCAGGGGAGGACATTTGCCTTGCACATGGCTGACCCGGGTTCGATCCCGGCATCCCATGTGGCCCCTCAAGCAACACCAGGAGTAACCCCTGAGCATCACCAAGTGTGACCCAAAAAAGGCAAAAAATAATAATAATAATAATAATAACAGCACACATGCAAGGCCCTGAGTTTGATCCCCAGGCTGCAGGGGGTCAAATACCACAGGTATGGCCTTCCAAGGCCACCTACTGGATCCAGTTAAACCAGATCACCCAACATTTAATCACCCAACATTACCACCCAACCTGGTATCACCAGGAGTGTCCCCCCATGGCCCCTGAGCACATCTTTTGGGGCTGCCCTTCAAAACAAAATGAAAAACCCACCTGGGAAGTCTAAAAGTAAATCTGCATGAATGCTAAGAAACTCTCCCAGGATCTCTGTATCACACATTTGGGGCCACCAGGGGTGGGGGCTGGGAGGTGACAACAGCAGTGTCAGTCTGTCAAATATTTAACAAGCCTGTAATGCAGCCAGGAGAAAGAGAGCAAACAAATGCATTCAAAATCAGCATTCAAAAATCTCTAACCCATTGATAACCCTGCAAACACCAGGCTCCTGCTAGTGGCCAGCAGTCAGGGCGCAGCTCCAGCAGCTGCCGCTCCCCCTCCCTCCTGGGGCAGCCCCCAGGGGGAGTGAAGCTGCTATTTCACTCCCTCCTTCACTTCTGCACTGCTCATGAATCATTGATGTCCAGCAGGAAGAAACCGCATCACTTACAAGCACTCCAGCCAAAATTGTGCAATTCCATAACAAGCATAAGAAAATATCCAACAAATGCACTTTACAAAGTAACAGCAATCTCAATAGGGTCAAAGTTATAAAAGATGAGGACCTTTCAGACTAGGGAAGACAGGGATTGGGGGGTGGGGAGGACCAGGGGGAGGGGGGGAAGGGCGAGAACCTAACTGTAATGCATAATCCTACACAGCACACTGGAACAGGAATAAAGCCTGCTAGCAGGAAGACGAAATAAACATACAAAAAAAAAGTCTGTGATTTAGTAGCACTGATCATTGACGCAGAGTCACACAAGGGGCTAAGTGTTACGGAAGCATAAATAAATTCTCTTCAGAGCTTTGTATCTTTCATCAAAATCTAAAATTCAAAATTCTTTTTAAAATTTCAGATACTGAGTATAATTAAAGTTAATATATAGTAATATTAACTTTATTTTTGGGAGGGGGCTTTTTGGGTCACAATTGTAGATGCTCAGGGGTTACTCCTGGCTCTGCACTCAGTAATTACACCTGGTGGTGCTCAGGGGGACCATGGAGATGCCAGAAATTGAACCCGGGTTGGCTACGTGCAAGGTAAACAGCCCTCCCCACTGTACTACTGCCCTGGGTCAGTAAAGTTAACTTAATTCTCAAAGAGAGTTACATTTTTTGTATTCCTAATGCCTCAAGTTGACCCATGGTTTGTGCTCAGTTAGGTAAACAACACAGACTTTTTATGAGGGATTATTGAATAATCAATGCAGGTGGGAATGCTGGAAATAAAATATTAGAAGAAATGAAGTTTTAACATACTCTAACAAAGCTGGACAGTCATTATAGGGGTTATGGTGCTTGTCTTACATGCAGCTGACCCTGATTCAATCACAAGCACTGCCAGGAGTGATCCCTGAATACCCCCAAGTGTGGCTCCAAAACAAATTTGACAAAAAAAAAAAAATTACTCCACTGTTGCAGGACACATAAAAGCCTAAAAGCCTCTGCATCTGCCCTGGATTGCCTCCTGCAGGTCACTTCATAGATAAGAGGGTAGTCTAAATGTGGCAGTTTATCTGACCAAGTATTCTGTACTGGCTGGTATAAATATTCTCTCATGCTACCACAATCATCGTGGGACTAGCTACATCTTACTAGCATATTTGCCTGGCCACGCTCGACCTCTAAATAATTAGACCAGAGAGAAATGCTGATTGCCTCCAAGCAAGCAAGCATGGCTCCCTGATAACTCAAAGACAACTAAAATACAAAACTACCGTGAAGTAGATGAGACTCTTATGAAGACTTGGAGAAATATTTAACTGGCATTAGTATTAGTCTTTGGTACAGAGACATGCCATCTCAGAAACCCCCTTCTCTACCCTATAAAGGCATTTCCAGGCAGATCTTGGCTCAAAATATTAGCATATAATAGGGCCTAGGTGAGGTGCTGGGAGAAATTACCTGAGGGCATTTGACCCTCCCTGCTTCCCATAATAGTGGAAGATCTGAGTTGCAGGGGTAATAAAACTAGGCTGCTTCCTCTCTTGCTCTCTCTCTCTTTTTGGGGGCTCTCTCTTTGTGAGCTCACACCCTTCTTGGGAGTCTTGTCTTTGTCTCCTCTATACAGGGTCTTCACATGGTGGCCGCCATCTTGGCCTACACGTGGCTGGGGTTCTAGCCGGAATCCTAAGCACGGGTTTTTCCTATTGCTGATTTGTATGCCTGAACCTGTGATAAGTAAAGTCTTTTAAAACTGCATCGGATTCCTGCGTCTTCATCCATTCCCTGCCAGCTTCGGAGGTATAAGGGAACTCGCTTCCTGGCACTGTTGGGGACCCCAGCAGCGTCCCCCGACACTCCACTGAAAGTAGTACACAGTCTTAAGATAGCTGCAGTTAATGAAAGTGGATAAATACTGGATTTGGGGGCCAGAGTGATAATATAGTGGGTCAGGTACTTGTCTTGCAAGCCATGAGTACAGAGTCAGGAGTAAGCCTTGAGCATTGATGGGTGTGACCAGAAAATAAACAATACTGGATTTTAAGTTGAAGGATAGACATCACATCTCTTTCTTAATTTTAAGTAAGATAAATGACTGTGTTTACTAATAGATAAGGAAAGACCAAGACCAAGAAATGGAGGCTGAAGAGATAGCACAGTGGATAAAGCATTTGCCTTGCAGCGGCCAACCCGAAGTTTGATCCGCGGCATCCCTTATGGTCCCCAAGCACTGCCAGGAGTTATTACTGAGTACAGAGCTAGGTCAACCCCTGAGCATTCCCAGTTGTGACCACCAAAAAAAAGAAAAAAAGAACAAGAAATGTTTGGAATTATCATCCAGCACAAACATCCCTGAGATATACAGGACACGGTATCATTTCATTGCTCTTGATACTTAATAAAATCATATGATATGTAAAAACATCTATGCTAAACAATCTTTACTTTTGATTTTTTATTTACTGCATGGGTAAAAATGGCTGTGACTGTGACAGCCTCATGCATTTGTCAATTTTCTGCTGGCATACAATAAGCTATGATATGGTGAGTGGTTTTCTGTTTTAGGATGCATTCATTGAAACATTGCCGATTTTTAAAAAATGACTTTCCCCAGAAGCCTTAATTCCCCTGAATCTGCCAGGAGTAAACCTTGAGAGCAGAGCCAGGAGTAACCCCCAGTACTGCCGGATGTGCCCTAAAAACAACAACAAAATGACTGCCCTCGGGCTCCGGATCATGGCAGTCCTGACTTACAGATAGGGGCAATAGGGCATACACATACCCAGACTGCCGAGATACTGAGTTGGTCCATGGTAAGGAAAGTTTTGCTGCCAATAGACAGGCAGGTCGGGCAGGGAACCAAGGGCACCCAGGAGGACAATGACAACGTCCATGAAGATGAGAATACGAGTCTGCCAAGGAGGGTCCAGCAGGCTCTTGCTCACCGCAGGATGATGGAGGGTGAGAGAGCCGGAAAGCACAAGGAAAGTCACTATTAAATGGCCCTCAAAAAAAAAGTGACTCATTCATGGTGCCACAGACTGGGCACACAGACTGCTTGCCCCCACAACTCTGAATGGCCTGCAGGAGGCACAGAGGCCAGCAGAAAGCCTGGATGCTTCAGAGGCCTGAGCCTGCCCACCAGCAGTAGGAAATGCAAGAAGCTAGAAGGAAGTCCTGAGCATTGTTGGATGTAGCAAGGATAAAAAAGCAATAATAATATAAGAGAATAAAATCATCACCAACTTGCTTTCAATGTTCCCACTCTGTATAAGTATCTTCAAGATCTTGGTGGATGGTTGGTCATTTTTAAGATGATCCAATCCTTCGCAAGCATCTCTGGGGAAAGTATACATTATTATTAGCATGAAGTAGGGATGAAGCGCCGGAGACACGCTTGGCACACAGGAAGCCTGGATCCATCCCGGGTACCATATGGTCTTCCCTGAAGCCCAAACATCTAGGGGGAGAGGGGCACCCCCCCTTCAGGGATGTATCCACGGGGTGTGTCCCCAGTACAAAAAAAAATTTAAACAGGTATTGGGATCAGAGACACAGTCCAGCAGGTAGGACATTTGCCTTGCACGCGGCTGACCCGGGTTCAATCCCTGGCATCCCATATGGTCCCCAGAGTACCACCAGGAGTAATTCCTGAGTGCAGAGCCAGGACTAATAATCCCTGAGCATTGCCCAGTGTGACCCAAAAGAAAAAGAGAGAGAGAGAGAGAGAGAGAGAGAGAGAGAGAGAGACTTTGTGTATAAAGTAGTATACAAAATATACACATGGCTGGTTTTATTTCTATGCCCCTGGCTCATGTGAAGTAGTTTAGCACTTCTTTTTAACAGATGACTGTAATTTGATAAAGTCTTATATTTTCTCTCAAAAATGCAGACAGGTACAGCCATTTTTAGAGCTTCATGGGGTTTAAAGGTCAACCTTGATATAACTCAAAAGAATTACAAAAAATATCAATATGGTCCATCAGACCCACACTACAGCGCTTCCAAACAGGTGCCTCCAACAGCTCACAACCCCACCCCTCTTTCTGGTTAAATCACTCGCGAGAGAGTTACAAAGCTATTCATAATTGGGTTTCAGTCACACAATGGTCCAACGCCCCTCCTTCACCAGTGCACATTTCCCACCACCAAAGTCCCAGGTTTCCCTCCTTCCAGTCCCCTGAGTCTGCCTCTAAGGAAGACACTTTTCTTCTCTCCTCCCTTGACCTGATTCCTATTAATCCTTCCATTTGGGGGCCACACCCGGCAACGCTTAGCTGTTACTCCCGGCTCTGCACTCACAGCCTAGCGGTGCTGAAGGGCCATATGGGATGCCAGGGACCAAAGCCCAACCCGGGTGAGGGTCACTCACGTGTTTCTCTTTCTTAAGGGGAGGGGGAGTGAGGGAAGGGGAGCACAGGAGATTTTAATTGAAAAACGTAAAAAACTGCGATCTTTCCTCGGATCTCAAACGACCATCACCTTCGTCCTCCCGTTTCCTCCCTAAGGGCTGAAAAGGTCTTGCTGTGCCCAGCCGCCTCCGCGTCCTCGTCGTCCTGCACCCGCTGAACAGCCGCCGCGCGCCCACCTACCACAGATCACTGCGATGGATGGTCACTCGGCCAAGCCAAAGGCCTCTTTTATAAAGTCCGGCTCCTTGGGGCTTAGTTTTTGCTTCCCAGGCAGAGAATTGCCCCCTAACTGCAGGGTACCACCCGAGTTAACAGAAAGCCCAGCTGTCCAGACAGACCCCGCGACCGGCCAAGTGGTTCCTGAGACCGAGGGGCCTCCATAACTCCGCGGCCTCTACCGGCCCCAAGGCTGGAATCAGCTGAACATCTCGTGCAGAAACTCCAGGGCCGAGAAGGGAGCGGCTGTGCCACATGCCTACCCTGGGGACCAGGATGCTGCAGGCTGGGGACGGGTCACGGGCGATGGGGACCGCGCGGCCCCAGAATCCTGACGTAGGGCCTGGGGTGGCTCCCCCGGGTCGCTCCCCCACCAGGCAGAGTTCTCGGAGGCTCCCCGGCCCGCACAGCCAGGGCCGCCGAACCCAGTCAGGCCCAGCCCCGAGGCTCGGGTGCAAGCAGGACAGCGCAGGACAGACGCAGGACAGCGCAGGGCAGTCCCTGGCCAGTCGCACCGCGCCCGGGATCCACAACCCGACCCGCCACGACGAGAGGCCCACGCGTCCCCCAGCACCCCTCGGCTCGGATCAGCGAGGCCCGGGGCCCCGCAGAAAAGCCAGGCCACGACCACTCACCGGGACGCCGCGGGGACCGGCAGCGCGGGCAGAGCGGCGACTTCTCGCCCCGGTCCCGGTTCCGCCCCGCCGCCCGCGAGGGAGGAGCAGGGAGGAGGCGCCGAGTCGGGCTCCGCCCGCGCAGGGAGTCGCCGCGCCTTTGACGCGGGGGGCGGTGGGCTCCAGCTCGGCAGCCCGGAGCTCCACCCCCGGACTCCAGGCCGCGGGATCACCGACCTCGGACCCCCGACCCCCGGTCTCGGACACCCGGACCCGGGATCCCAAGCTGAATAGGGAGGATGTCGAGGAGCAGAAGGAAGAGTGGCCGCCTTGCCCTGTGGGGCATCTTAAGGGCACCAACCAGCGTGTTCAGGCCGAGCTCTTTCTAGATCCCAGCAACAGAGCTTTGAGGACACAGAGTATTTCCAGAGAAGGGATTTGGAGCTTTAAATTTATTAACTGAGTGTGTTCCCCTGATGGTTTCAGCTTTCTCCATCACATAATACAAACCATTTTGCAAGTCTAATGAGACTATTCACTAAATAGTGAGAAGTCTTCTTTTTTCGCAATTGCTGGAAAGCCAAAGCAAGTCATATTTATAGTCAAGATGTGCGTGAAAAAGAAAGGACGTGAGGACTGGGCGAGGGCTCGCGGAATGACCCGTGGTCTGCATGCAGGAGGCGCCCCCCTAGCACCAACCTGGGAGTAAGCCCTGGTGTGGGGTAGGAAGGAAGAGTGGCAGGTAGGGGGAGGAGGGAGATTGCAGTGTTTTAGAAAGTGTCTGCTTTGGGCAACAGCCATAGTTCAGCGGGGAGGGCTTTTGCCTTACTGGCGCCAACCCAGGTTCTATCCCATATGGTCCCCCAAGCATCACCAGGAGTAATTTTTTTTTTTTTTAATATTTTATTACACCACCACGTGATATACAATGACAAAGATGTTCATGTTTAGGTTTCAGTCATACAGTCTTCCAGCACCCATCCCTCCACCAGTGCCCATCTCCCACCACCAATGTCCCCACTTCCCTCCCCCTCCCCAGCCTGCCTCCATGGCAAGTTCCTTATCTCTTCTCTCTCTCTCTTTCTTTCTCTTCTCTCTTACACATTGTGGATTGCAATATATACATTTAGAGATTATCATGTATATATTTTCTCCTATATTCAATGCTCAGTTCTAGGCTGACATTATCACTTTTGACAAATATTAGCACACTGTTCCCTTCTCTGTCTCACCTAACCTCTGATTCCCACATGTCCATGGTAGATTCCACCTTTTTTTTTTAATTGAAAGATGCTCATGTAGAGTCCCGGTTCCACAGGGTTCCAACACGCACCCTCCACCCAAACCCATCTCCCATCACCAATGTCCCGCCTCCCTCCCCTCCTGCACCCCAACCACCTGGCGGGCTCTGCACGTCATCTCCTTCCTCTCTATATCTCCCTCCTAACAAACTTTCCTGCTCTTCGTGGAATGCAGTGCACCAAAAGACATCACTGTTTCACCACCCTAGTGGCCTCAGCGGCCGCAAGCGGCCGCGCAACCTGGGCTCAAACTGGTTTTGCTCTGTTCCTCTGGTCGTGAGGCAGTTTCCCAGCGTCCGGACAACGAAAATGGTGGCTAGTGTGATGGACGAGTCTCATCCGGCCGCTTCCGGGACCCCCGGAGGCGACGGGCCCACTCCCAAAGCCCATCTGCCCTCCTCGGGGTTCCATGGTCAGCTAAGGCCCGGCGCGAGCCGAGCTTCAGCCTACCAGAAGTAATTCTTGAGTGCAGAGCCAGGTGTGATCCAAAAAGAACAACACCCACCAAAAACATAAAAGTTTTAATTTGGGGCCAGAGTGATAGTACAGTGGGGCAGGGTGCTTGCCTTACATGTCACCAGCTCGAGTTTAACTTGTGGCATTCCATATGGTTCCCTGATGACCTCCAGGAGTAATTCTTGAATACAGAAGGCAGGAGAAAGTTCCTAAACCTTGCTTGAGTGTGGTCCCAAAAGAAAAAAAAAAAGTTTTAATTTTTCTTTTTACAGCTCTCAGGAGCTACTCCCAGCTCTATGTTGGGGGAGGCCCATGCAAACCTGGGGATAGAACCCAGGTCTTAGCATGCAAGACATGTGCTCAGCTGTTGACACTATGTCTCCGGCCTAATAAACAGCACTTATTTAGGCTAAGTCTTTCATTTGATGAGGACTTATCAGGCACCTAGAAAAGATGAAATAATTTGTATGGAAGTATGTCGGTGACCCACTGGGGTCCCCAACAGTGTCAGGCCAGAAGTTCTCTTCTGCCTCTGAGGCCGCCTGGGGAACGGATGAAAACTCACAAGTCTGGCGCAGTTCCAAAAAAAAGCTTTTAATAGTACAAAAGCTCTACCACCGCAATCCAATATAATCAAAGAACTCTAGCTTTGGTCAGAACTTATACCATACAAGAGAGCCCAAGTCTCCCACCAAAGAGAAAGGATCTCACCCAAGAGGATTCCTACCCAAAAAAAAGGGGGAAAGGGGTGAGTGCCTCAAGTCAGTCCCCTTATATACACCAAAGTAATCCTAACTGTTGACAAAGAACCACAAACCTAAACAGCTTCTAGATAGAAGGGTGGAGCCACATTGATCACATTTATGGCTCACATTGATCTTGGCATGGTTAAACTAATGAACCATCTTCTGGATATATTCTCTTTGGAGAGCTACCAGGATCTGCTTAATGAGTACTGGCAGAACCTACTTTTGAAATCTACACCTTGCATTCCCTGGGAAACTGCTTTAGGCCATAGAGCTATCGTTAAGGTTCCTGAACTCTATTTATATCTTAACCTTGCTTCCCATGTTGGTGTTGGAAGTGTAAGATGGTAGTTTTGGGGTCCTTAATATTCCACATATCCCCATGAAGCTCCCCAGGGCAAAAGTTGTGCCCCTTAGAAATTTATTTCCTGGAGCAAGAGCAATAGTATGGCAGTGTTGGGGAGCACTGGGTGCCCCCAACAAAATCCCAAAGCGGAGTATAGGGATTCCCCCTTCTGCCCCAGGGGATTGGTGACTGGTGGACAGAGAAAGACGTGAGAATCCATCAAAGTTTCAAAAGGCTTTACTCACACTTGTTCTGGTATACAGACCAACAATAGGAAAACCCCAGTCTTTAGGTTCCTGGCTGGACCTTGGCCACATGTAGGTTTAGAATCTAGGCCAAGATGTCGCTACCACGGCTAAGGCCCAACAGGGAAGAGAAAGGAGAGAGGAGGCAGAGGGAGAAGGCAAAAAGGCAAAAGGCAAAAAGGCAAAAGGCCGAAAGGAAAGCAGGCTACAGCTTTTATAACTTTTCAGCCCAGACGGCCCACATCAAAGGAAAGCAGTTAGGGTCAATCCCCCTCAGGTAACTTCTCCCAGGACCTCATCTAGCCCCACTGAAATGTTAATATTGCCCCAGCCAAGATCTTCCTTAGAAGTGTCCCAGCAGGCCCCTTGTGGGGGAAGGGGGGAGGAGAAGAGGGGGAAGGGTATCTGAGATGAACTATATCTCAGAATACAAAGTCATGCATCTGTACCAATGGATATTCTATAGCCAGGTATATATTTCTCCAAGCCTTCACAAGATTGTCATCTTTACTTCATAGTTGTTTTGTATATTAGCCTTTAGAGTTATTAGAGAGCCATGCTTGCTTGCGGGACGCAAACGGCATTTCTCTCTGGCCTAATTACTTAGAGATCCAACGTGGCCAGGTAAATATACTGGTAAGCTCTATCTAGACCCACAATGATTGTGGTAGCATGAGAGAAAATATTTATACCAGCTAACATAGAATACATGGTAAGATATACTGCCACATTCAAACTGTTTTCTTGCCCTTTATCTACAAAGTGGCCTGCAGGAGGTAACGACAGGCAAGATGCAAAGGCTCTGGGCAATAGTGTACTGCAACATGGCAGGTAGAGCATTTGCCTTGTATTCCCAGTTTTGATCACTGGCATCCCATATGATCCTCAGAGGACTGCCAGGAATAATTCCTGATTACAGAGCTAGGAGGAACCCCTGGACATTGCTGGGTGTGACCCAAAAAGCCAAAAGAAAAAAGAAATTTATTCACTGTGATGGCTTATCCCAATGCCACTGCAGGAAGAGGTTATCCTGACATCCCAGGACTGAAGAGCCTCGGTGAGGAATAAACAGTGCCAGAGAAGCTGGAGAGAAATACAGAGGACAAGGTGCTTCCTTGCATGTAGTAGACTAGGCTCTATCCCTGGCACTGCATATCGTCCCATGAGCACTGCTAGGAGTGACCCCGATACAGAACTTGGAATAAGGCCTGAGCACAGCCAGGTTGGACCCCAAACACCCCAAAAATAATTTGGAGTGCTTAAGATATGAGAATGGAGGGAGGAAATAGAGAGTGAAGAGTAATAGAAAAGTCTTGTTTTTCTCCTGTTACCAGGTTAGGTGATCAGGAGTTCAGATCAGGAGAGACTGACACACACAGGGCAGAGCTGCTACCCGCTCTCCCTGTGCCCAGCCGCTCACGAGGCACCCAGGAGGGATGGCGGGTTCTAGCCCTGGCCCACCACCCCCAGCAGAGCCTCGCAATAAGCCAGACGACCCCCCCACCTCAATGAGGGCCACCATTTTCCACATCCGACTTCCCTCTCGTCAGAACTCCACCCAGCAGAAGAGCCTATTACAGCCCAGCTTGCGTGCTGCTTGCGGCTGCATGGTTCATGAATACATGCTGGATTTAGAGGTGATTACAAGAGTATGCCACCCACACGGCAGAGCCTGGCAAGCCTCCGTGTCATATTTAATATGCCAAATACCAGTAACAATTATAGACCTCATTCCCATGACCTGATGGAATGGTTTGAGGCCCTTTATGTTCCTGGAGCGAGCAGATGCCCTTGGGTTCTACTAGCATGAGACAGGACATATGGAGATGTTACTGGTGCCCGCTCGAGCAAATCGATGATGAATGGGAAGACAGTGATACAGTGATACCAGGTTAGGTGATCAGGAGTTACTACTAATACTCATAAAAAAACTAAACCTTTAAGAATAATATTTACATGTATGTGATGACAACTTAAAGAATAGAAAATAATATTAGCAAAGCACACAAAAGGGACAGAAATGGAGAGAGAATCTCGTGAAAATTTCAATGTGTCTCATCATTCACAAAAAGTATCGAGCTGAAAGATAGTATAGCAGTTAAGGGATAGATTAGCGTAGCAGTTAAAGCATTTGTTCTGAGTGTATCCGACCCCAGCTACGTTCCCAGCACCACATATGAACCCTGGAGCTCTGCCAAGAGTGATCGATCCCTGAGCATAAAGCCAGGATAAGCCCTGAACACAGTCAGATGTGACCCAAAAAACCAAAACCAGATAAACAACAGCAATAAATAAGTAGGTGAGTAAAATAGATAAATCATATCAAATTATAAAAATCTACATTCACTGAAAAAAATGGATAAATCAAGTAATGCGGTGTTGGAGCCAAAGAGAGAGAACCAAAGTTAGGTCTCCTGCCTTGCTTATGCATGATCCCAGAAACCACTTTGCCCCCACCCCACCCCACCACCATCTCCAGTATCACCAGGCATGGCCCTGAAGGTACCTAGAACTGCCAGGGTCTCAGGTGATATTCTGGAGTCAGCACCATGTCCTTGAGCCTAGTATCAACCTAATGGCCCCACTGTCCCCAGATTCCCTAAGCATTGCTTGGAAGACCCTCCTCCGGCAGAAGTATTTATAAGTCTAGGCATAGTGTTTATCAACATAGGGTTAACCTCCCAGAGAATCAGAACCAGACCCTTATGGGCAGATCAGTTTCAAGAAGCCGAGGATATGCCTAGGTTAATCTCTATACCTGAGTACTGCTGTGAGTGGCTGCTATTAAAATTTTTTCAAGGCCTCCGGCTATCAGCCATGATACAGAGACTCAGACACATGGGGGAGAGCTGCCATCCAGCTCTCCCCTAGCTCAGCTGACCATGAGGCACCCAGAAGGGACGACAGGTTCTAGTTCTGGTCCACCACTTCAATAGGGCCTCGGAAGCAGCCAGAGGAAACTCAGTCATCATAATCACAGCCATTTTCAACGTCCAGACTCCACAACTCATCAGAGCCCCCCAAGAGAGAAGCCGATTTCAAGCCCAGCTCACCAGAGCCCCACACAAAGAGCAGCCAATTTCAAGCCCAGGTAGGCAGTTCTTGGCAGTGAAAGTCACTGGGCTTTCATGGAGATGGAGCTGGGATCCCCCTTCCCTGCCTCCATCCCATCTGGGAGGCCTGGTGGACCCGCCCATGAACTGCCTCTGGGCTATTGGCCATAATGCAGAGACTCAGACACATGGGGGAGAGCTGCTATCTGGCTCTACCCCATGTCGCACAACCACAAAGTAGTCGCACAGTTCATCAAACTAGTAGAAACCAACCATGTTCTAGAAACTCAGAAAATAAATTCAAGAACAGAATTTGGCCAGAGTCTCCTATAACCAACAATAGGGAAGAAAATGGATTCATTAATAACATTGCTATGTATGTCCTTTAAAGGTCAATGTAATTAGTGCCAATTGAGGGAGTAGGCATGGGGGGTTGGGTGTGAAATGAGGGTCTTTGGTGGTGGGAACACACTGGTGGTGGGAGTGGTGCTGATGTATGAATCTTTCTATCAACCTTATTATTTTTTTTCTATTTGAAAAAATATTTATTTATTTAAAATTTTTATTAGACCACCTTGAGATACACAATTACAAAGATGATCATAATTGGGTTTCAGTCATATAGTGTTCCAGCACCCATCCCTCCACCAGTGCCCTACTCCCACCACCAATGTTCCCAATTCCCTCCCCTCTTCCCCAGCCTACCTCAATAGCAGCCACTTTTCCTTTAATTTTTTTCTCTCTCTCTCTCTCTCGCTCTCGCTCTCACTCTCTCATTTTTAAAATTTTTTATTATACCACCGTGAGACATACAATTACAAAGGTGTTAATAAGGTTCTTGGTAATACAGTATTCCAGCACCCATCCCTCCACCAATGTACCCCACCCCTCCCGCCCACCCCCCAGACTGCCTCAATAGCAGGGTGCCCCGCTTTCTCTCTCTTTCTCTCTCTCTCTCTCTCTCTCTCTCTCTCTCTCTCTCTCTCTCTCTCTCTCTGCATCTCTCTCCCTCTTACACATTGTGGCTAGCCCTGCAGATATTTAGAGTTTATCACTTAAGTACTTAAGTCTCTTTGTGTATATTCAATGGTGAGTTGTAGTCTGCCATTACCATTTCCCACACTTAGTAAAACACTGGTATCTATTTATATCCTATTAATGAATGCAGTCATTCTATATCTGTCCTTTTCCTTCTGACTAATTTCACTCAGCATGATAGTCTCCATGTCCATCCATTTGCAGGTAAATTTCATAATTTTGTCTTTTCTGACTGCTGCATAGTATTCCATAGTGTAGATCAACCACAGTTTCTTTAGCCAGTCCTCTGTTCTTGGGCATTTAGGTTGTTTCCAGATTCTAGCTATTGTGAATAGCACAGAGATGAATAAAGAAGTACAGATAGTGTTTCTGCTATGTGTTTTTCAGTCTCTTGGGTATATTCCCAGGAGTGCTATTGCTGGATCAAATGGGAGCTCAATATCTAGTTTTCGGAGGAATACCCATATTGTTTTCCAAAAGGGCTGGACCAGTCTGCACTCCCACCAACAGTGGATGAGAGTCCCTTTTTCCCCACATCCACGCCAGCACCGGTTGTTCTTGCTGTTTTGGGTGTGTGCCAGTCTCTGTGGTGTGAGATGGTACCTCATTGTTGTTTTGATTTGCATCTCCCTGATGATTAAAGATGAAGAGCACTTTTTTTTTTTTTGGCTTTTTTGGCGTCACACCCGCGACGCTCAGGGGTTACTCCTGGTTCTGCACTCAGAAATTACTCCTGGCGGTGCTCGAAGGACCATATGGGATGCTGGGGATCGAACCCGGGCCAGCACAGGCCGGCCACGTGCAAGGCAAACCCCCCTAACCGCTGGGCTATCACTCCGGCCCCTGAAGAGCACTTTTTCATATGCCTTTTGGCCATTCAATTTCTTCTTTTTTGGAAGCTTCTGTTCATTTCTTATCCCCATTTTTTGATGGGGTTGGCTGTTTTTTTTTCTTGTGGAGTGCTACCAGTGCCTGATATATCCTGGATATTAACCCCTTGTCAGATGGGTATTGGGTGAATATCCTTTCCTGCTCTGTGGATTGTTTTTTATATCTTGGTCACCGTTTCTTTTGAGGTGCAGAAGCTTTTCAATTTTATATAATCCCATTTGTTTATCTTTGCTTCCATTTGCTTGGTTAGTGGTGTGTCGCTCTTTAAAGATACTTTTAGTTTCAATGTCGTAGAGCATTTCTTCTATGTTTTCTTCTATGTACCTTATAGATTCATGTCTGATGTTGAGATCTATAATCCATTTTGATCTGACTTTTGTGCATGGCGTTAGAAGGAGGTCTGAGTTCATTTTTTTTACACATAGCTGCCCAGTTTTCCCAGAACCATTTGTTGAAGAGGCTTTCTTTGCTCCACTTAATATTTTTTGCTCCTTTATCGAAGATTAAGTGGTTGTATATTTGAGAGTGTGTTTCAGGATAGTCAGTTCTATTCCATAGGTCTACAGGTCTGTTTCTATACCAATACCACACTGTCTTAATTACAACTGCTCTGTAGTAGAGCTTGAGGTTGGGGAAAGTGATACCTCCCATCTTCTTTTTCCCAAGGATTGCTTTAGCTTTTTGTGGGGGGTTTATTATTCCATACAAATTTCAGTAGTGTTTGTTCAATTTCTGTATAAAGCTCTAGGGAGTATTACCATTTTGATGTTAATCCTTCCAATCCACGAGCAGAGAATGTGTCTCCATTTCCTCAGGTCCTCTTTTATTTCCTGAAGTAACGTTTTGTAGTTTTCTTTGTAGAGATCCTTTACATTCTTTGTCAAACTGATTCCTAGGTATTTGATTCTATCAACCGCATTATGTAAACCTTTTACTTTGTAAATCACATTATTTCAATAAAAAAGGGGAAAAAAAAGTTTTTCGATTAAAAAACAAACTCTTGGGGCTGAAAAAAAATACCTTACAGGGGGGTAAGGCACTTGTCTTGCAGGCAGCCAACCTGTGCTTTATCCC
>JAJIBD010013715.1:0-12347 GCA_021461705.1 Cryptotis parvus
TTTGCATCTTGGGGCAGGAGAGGTAAGTCTAGGAGGTAAGGTGCTTATCTTGCATGCAGCTGATCCTGTTTCCAATCCAACTCCACATAGGCATGCTACAGGGAGCGATCCCTAAGTGCAAAGCCTGAGCATCACCCAGTGTGGCCCAACACACTATCACAACCACCAGCACCCGAAAAGAGAGACAGACAGAGACAGAGAGAGACAGACAGAGGCAGACAAAGAAAGACAGAGAGAGAGGGAGAGAGGGGGGGGAGAGAGAGAGAGAGAAAGAGAGAGAGAGAGGGGCTTGAGCGACAGTCCAGCAGGTAGGGCGTTTACCTTGCACATGGCCGGCCCGTGCCGGCCCAGGTTCGATCCTCGGCATCCCATATGGTCCCCTGAGCACCGCCAGGAGTAATTCCTGAGTGCAGAGCCAGGAGAAACCCCTGAGCGTTGCCAGGTGTGACCCCAAAAAGCAAAAAGAGGGGAGAGAGAGAGAGAGAGAGAGAGAGAGAGAGAGAGAGAGAGAGAGAGAGAGAGAGAGAGAGTCCAGCGGGGAGGGCATTTGCGTTGCATTGTGGCTGACCAGGGAGGGCGTTGGTTTTGCATGCGGCTGACTGCTTGGATCCCTGGTATCCCATATGGTCCCCCCAAGCACCGCCAGGAGTAATTCCTAAGTGCAGAGCCAGGAGTAACCCTGTGCATTGTTGGGTGTGACCCCAAAACAAAAACAAAACAAAACAAAAAGAAAGAAAGAATAAAATCTGGAGACTGCTTTGCATGTGGGTGACCTGGTTTGATCCTTAGCATTACATGGTCTTCCGGCCGAACTGGTGTTACCCTCCCACCCAAAATACAAAAAAAAAAAAAAAAAAAAAAAAAAAGATTTAGTCTTAAAAAATATTTAAATTTGAAGTGTTGCGATTTACAGTATGATTAAGTATGATTAAGTCATATTACAGTATGATTTACAGTATGATTAACCAAAGGATGTCATTCACACAACATTCCGTTATCATTCCCCACACAAAACCACTTCTTGCCCTACTGTGGTAAGCTCACTTCTGTAGGCTAATTCTCATTTTGCTGCCTTTGGGCACTTGTTGTTCCCTTACTTATAGTCCCCATCTGAAGATGTTCTACATCTGTTCCTCTCCTTCTGACTTCAAGTATGAGGCTCGCCAGATCCCTCCCACATCATGGCAAATTGCATGATTTCTTCTTTACTTGAAGCTGAGTAGTATTCAAAAGGAATAGTTCTTAATTATTCGGGTAAGGAAGAGCCTCCCAAAGACAGTGTGTTGGGTTTACTGTTTCAGAAAGTTTGTTTAGATGTCATTGTTCCTGCAGACATTGTAAATCTAACAAAAAGTTGCAGGGAGAAATAGATGGTTTCATCTTGGCAGTAAGGTTGGCTGGAGCTTGATCCCACCTTTACATTACCAATGTTTGGAGTCTAACAAGAATGTGTGCAAATGTCTTGCATTTGACTGACCGTGCTTCATCTCCCAGCACCATTGATTCCCTGGAAGCTCAAAGCACATCCAGGTTGGTCTGGGTAATTCCTTGTAGGACACAGGTGAATGAGTGGCCTGGTTAGCTGAAAACCTCTTTAGCAACTGGTCACAGAGCAACTGGTTCACACTCAGAGTGAACTCTAACATAAACTATGTGTTTATGATTGTACAAATGCTCCCTTTAGTGGGGGATGCTGACATAGTAGTAAGCTATGCATAAGTGGAGACAGAGGATTGTGGGAAGTTTCTGTAGTCACTGTCTGACACTGTCTTCCGTGCATCATCGATTTGCTCGAGGGGCACCAGTAACATCTCCATTTGTCCTGTCTCATGCAAGTAGAGCCCAAGGGCACCTGCTTGCTCCAGGATCATAAAGAGCCTCAAACCATTCCATCAGGTCATGAGAATGAGGTCTATAATTGTTACTGGTATCTGGCATATGAAATACGACATGGGGGGGTGCGGAGCGATAGCCCAGCTGGTAGGGCGTTTGCCTTGCACGCGGTCGGCCCATGCCGGCCCGGGTTCGATTCCACGGCATCCCATATGGTCCCCCGAGCACCGCCAGGAGTAATTCCTGAGTGCAGAGCCAGGAGAAACCTCTGAGCATCGCGGGTGTGACCCAAAAAAAGCAAATAAATAAATAAATAAGTAAATAAATAAATAAATAAATAAATAAAATAAAATAAAATAAAATACGACACGGGTAGCTTGCCAGGCTCTGCCGTGTGGGTAGTATACTCTTGTAGTCATCTCAAAATCCAGCATTTATTGATGAACCGCGCAGCCGCTTGGTCCTCAAATTAAGCTCAATAAATTCATGACTTTTGAAACGTGTGTGTGTGTGTGTGTGTGTGTGTGTGTGTGTGGTCACAACCAGCAGTGCTGGGGAGACCATAAGGGTGCTGAGGAACAAACCTGGACTGTCTAACCCATTGATCTACCACTCCAGCTCATATACAGCTCTGACTCATAAGACTACTCATAAGCTAAAATAAACTTTTTATTTCTTTTAAACTATAGCTGAAAGTAGAAATAATGCTTTAAAATACAAAATATCACCTACTATTTTTATAACCTGAAACTGGCAGCAACTTAAATGAGGAATAAATGCAGTTAAAAACAGATTTCCAGTCTTTCCCCTTCTTCCCAGGAAGGCCTTACTGGTGGTCACCTTCCACTCGTCTCTTGCGAACTAAGTGATTGTTCTTCGTTATGGCATTGGCTGCTCTGGTCCGGGGCCCCTGCTGTGTGAACTGATATCCAAATTTAAGGAAGTTTCTGTAGTATCTGTTCAATTTTTTTTCTTTTTGGGTCACACCCAGTGATGCTTAGGGTTACTCCTGGATCTTCACTCAGGAATTACTACTGGCAATGCTCGGGGACCATATGGGATGCCGGGGGAGCCGAACCTGGGTCAGCTATATGCAAGGCAAACACCTTACCCGCTGTGCTATTGCCCAGCCTCTGTCCAATTTTGATGTGAACATAAAATGAATAAAGTCATCTTTTTAAAAATTAAAAAAAAAAATGGGCCGGAGCGATAGCCCAGCGGGTAGGGCATTTGCCTTGCACGTCTGGCCTGTGCCGGCCTGGGTTCGATCCCCGGCGTCCCATATGGTCCCCGAGCACCGTCAGGAGTAATTCCTGAGTGCAGAGCCAGGAGAAAACCCTGAGCATTGCCGGGTGTGACCCAAAAAGCAAAATAATAATAATAATAATAATAATAATAATAATAATAATAATAATAATGTGTGCAAGAAGGAACGACCATATGAATGAAGGAACTCTTACTGGAAACCACAGGAAGTATGCATATGAAATTCAGGAACATGGGCTGATAAGAAACATTGTAGAGGACCCGGAGTGATAGTACAGTGGGGAGGGGGTAGGGCATTTGCCTTGCATGTGGCCAACCTGGGTTTGATACCCAGTATCCCATAAGGTCCCCTGAGCACTGCCAGGAGTAACTCCTGAGCACAGAGACAGGATCATCACTGGGTGTAACCCCAGAAAGCCTCCCCACCGCCCCCCCAAAGAAACATTGTAGGGAAGCGGGAATGTGGCTCAGTGGTAGAATACTTGCCTTGCATGTGTGAGACTCTGGGTTTAATTCCCAGCACTGCAGTCATTCAGTAAAGTAAATAAAATGAAGTGTTACAAGAAATCACAGCTTATCTATGTATGCTGTCTGATTCACTAGCTGATATGCCACCACTCAAATGAATCAAAAATTAAGCAGATCTGTAAGATTCAGTTCATTGATCTCATCAGTCACATGTGGCAAATAACACTTAAAAATAACTTTTTTAAGCTATAATGTTTAGGTGATTGTGTATCTCCTTTTTTTCCTTTTCATGCTGTGTCCTTGGCCAAACCTAGGGCCTTGTATGAGCAGAGCCACACCCCCATTCCCAGAAGTAAATTTTTGAATACGATAAATATGAAAATGTGTTATAAAATGGATGTACCTGAGAAATATGATGCAAAGTTAAATAAGTCAAGCACAGAAGGACAAAGGTTTTATTACGATTCATGCAATGAGTTAGAAAGTAGAAAATGATTGTCTGGGACTATCAGGGCAGAAGAGTAAGGAAATTTATTGTTTAATGGGTTCAAGGTTTCTTTTGGGGAATCATAAAATGGTTTGGTTTATAATAGTGATGGTGGTTTCACAACACCATGTATGAATTTAGTAGCTCTGAATTGGACACTCAGAAATGGTTTAAGTGATCAATATTATGTTATATACATTTTATCATATGAAAATAAGTATTTCCCAAAGAGACTAAATAGACCAGGAAGAGGAGAAAGTTGCAGATATTTATTTTTTTTTAATTAATTAATTAATTTATTTATTTATTTTTGCTTTTTGGGTCACACCCAGCAATGCTCAGGGGTTTCTCCTGACTCTGCACTCAGGAATTACTCCTGGCGGTGCTTGGGGGACCATATGGGATGCTGGGGATCGAACCTGGGCCGGCATGGGCCAGCCACATGCAAGGCAAATGCCCTACCCGGTGGACTATCACTCCAGCCCCCAGATTTTTAAAAGACTAAAGAACATGAGCCTTGAAAGAAGAGGCAGATCTTGACTAGAAAGTTTTTAAAATAATGAAACTAAGAGATACTACTGCTTATATTATGCTATAGTTATTTGACAAATATGAGTAATTCCCAATTTAAATATATAAATGTGTTCTATCTATCTATCTATCTATCTATCTATCTATCTATCTATCTATCTATCTATCTATCTATCTATCTATCTATCTATCTATCTATCTATCTATCTATCTATCTATCTATCTATCTATCTATCTATCTATCTAACCATATATATGAAGAGAGAGGGGGAGAGTGGGAAACGAGAGGAAGTGACGTCAAGGAAAACAAGGCAGAGAGTAAGAGGAATGTTCTACCTACACTTTCAGTAGGGAGGAATTATAGCAATGCTCCCTGCAGCCAGCCCACAAGAGACCAGCAGATGGCCTGACGGGACAAGGCTGCTGGTGTTTTGCTTCCTTCTAGTCCTGCTTTTCCTACTCTTGTTTGTTGTTTTAGGACCACACCCAGTGATGCTCAGGGATCACTCATGGTGGGCTCAGGGGACCATATGTGGCCCCCCTGAGAATTTAACCTGGGAATTTTTTTTATATTTTTCCCCAAATTTTATTACACCATTTTAGACATACAATTGCAAGATGCTCATGCAGAGTTCTGGTTCCACAGCGTGCCCAACACCCAACCTTCCACCCAAACCCATCTCCCATCACCAATGTCCCCACCTCCCTCCCCCTCCCTCACCTCAACTACTTGGCAGGTTCTGCATGTCCTCTCTCTCCTCCCTATCTCTCCCCTCCCGCCAAAATTTCCTGCACATCGTGGAATGCAGTGGATTAAAGGACATCCCTGTTTCCACTATTTTGATGAACTGTGTGGCCGCTGTGCCACGCGACGTAGGCTCAAACTGGTTTTGCTCTGTCAATCTGGTCATGAGGCAGTGTTCCAGCGTCCGACAGGAAAGGTGGTGGCTAGTGTGGTGGGCGAGTCTCATCCAGCTGCTTCTGGGACCCCCCGGAGGCGATGGGCCCACTCCCAAAACCCATCTGCCCTCCCGAGAGCCCCATGGTCAGCTTAGCGGGGGAAAGCAGAGTTCCAGCTTCCCCAGGCGCGTCCGAGGCCCGCATGCTATGGCTGGTCGCCCGGGGCAGCTCCTGGGCGGGCCACCAGGCTCGACAAAATGGAGGGGGGAATGGCCGACCCCCTGACTCCATCCGACCAATTCCCAGCGATTCCAGCTTCTGGGAGCCGCCTACCTGGGCTTGAACTTAACCTGAGAATTTAACCAAGGTTGTCCGTGTGCAAGGCAAGTAAGTACCTTACCTGCTGCGTTATGGCTCTCGCCCTATCCTTGCTTTTTCTAATCATTACCTCTGAACCATTATCTGGAGCAGATCCCTTCTCTGCTTGTTCTTTCCAGCTCTCTGAGAAATGAGAAACAGCTCAGAATAGTGCTATCCCTCTTGGCTGTGGCCAGGCATGCCTACATGTCTTGGTTTCAATGACCATGGAGCGTTCACAGTAAGTGTTTGAAAGGACAGGAATGGCCTCTCTGATGCGGCTGCTGAGGCAGCATGGCTCTCAAGACTCTCCTTCCCCTTCCAGGAAAGTGGGACCAAGTGCTGAAGGGGAAAACCAAAAGCCCAGGAATAATGTTGACAAAGAATTTGGGGGACCAAGAATCCCAAGCTGACAAGTGAGAATCACTGCTTGAGTCACAAGGTCTCAGCACCTGTGTGTGGAGAAACAAGCAAGAAGCAAGAGGTATCTGTCTGACCTATGAGCAGAAGAACCACCAAAGGGCCCATGGATCTTGATTGGGGTGAAAGTGGGCAGAAATTAATGGGGGCCAGAAGGGAAGGGGGCTGCCAGAATTGAGTCTGGGTCTCCTGCATGAGAAGCACGTGCTCCAGTCTGCTAAGCTCTCTCCAGTCCTAAATAGTTTGTGGACCAAAGGGATAGCACAAGAGTTGGGGCATGTGCTTTGCACATTTGATTCCAGGCATAACCCTGAGCATAGCCAGGCATGAATCCTGAGCATGGAGCCAGGAATTGTCCCTGAACAGTCCCCAAATAAAATCAAACCAAACCCCCACAAAAGTTGTGCTGGAAAACCCAAGCAGTCTGTTACACTGAATAGAACATGGCTTCAGGAATGGCAAAGTGAAACAGAGATAGAGAGCTGGGCAGCTCTAATGTGCAATGAAGCAAAAGGAGGTCATGATAGGAAGAGCAAACAGTTGGTTTGATGCATAAACTCTCTGGTGCTGCCACTTTCCAGGGGCCCTACCTGCAGGGAGTTGAGGTGTTCTGGGCAGAGAAGCCATAGTGGTGAGAGGCATGGCCCGACTCCTCAGGCCGTGAGACTGACTTCAGGGATAACAGGCGCCAGGAGGCATGACATTCTGTGTAAAGACCGTGATTCGTGCAGAGGACAGCTATCAAAAAGGCATCCCACACTCGTCAGCTACCGTGCTCCACTCCTGAAACTCCAATCTTTCTCTCTCTCTCTCTCTCTCTCTCTCTCTCTCTCTCTCTCTCTCTCTTCACTTTTTGGATCACACCTGGCAACACTCAGGGTTACTCCTGTTCTGCATTCAGGAATTACTCCTGGCAGTGCTCGGGGACCATATGGGATGCCGGGGATTGAACCCGGGTTGGCTGCGTGCAAAGGCAAACACCCCTACCTGCTGTGCTATCGCTCCAACCCTTGTGTCTCCTTGAGGGCTCAGGTATTACCCAGGACTTCCATTTTTTGCGGGGAGAGTCACACCTGGTCATACTCAAGAGCTATTCCTGGTTCTACACTCAGAAATTATTCCTGGCAGTGTTGGGGGGACCATATGGGACGCCTGATATTGAACCCAGGTAAGCCACGTGGAAGGGAAACACCTTACCCATTGTGCTCCAGCTCCAGCTCCAAGGGTCTCCATTTTGAAAGCCCCGAGGATTCATTTTATTTTATTTAATTTCACTTGTATCACTTGTCTTCCCATTGTTCATCGATTTGCTTGAGCGGGCATAAATTTTATTTAATCTATTAATTTAATTTTTGTGGGTGTCATATCCAGCCATGCTCAGCAGTTACTCCTGACTCTGCACTCAAGAATTACTCCTGACAGTGCTGGGGAACCATATGGGAAGCCGGGGATCAGACCTAGGTTGGCCAAGTGTAAAGCAAGTGCCCTACCCGCTGTACTATGGGCAGGCCCCCCATTTTCTTATGTATTATTATTGGGAGGAGGGGTGCACACTCAAAGGTGCTGAGAGTTACTCCTGGCAGTGTTCCGCAACTATATGGGGTGCCAGGGAGTGAATCCAGGTCAGAGGCATGCACGGCAAGTGCCCTGCCCCCTGTCCTACTCTCTGGCCCCAAAGCTCCATTTCAAATGGCATCTCACCTCACGAATGAACTACTGGGAGTGGACTCAGAATTGACCGGTCTGGACAGGGCCATAGGATAGGGGTTAAGATGCTTGCCTTGCATGTCCCAACCCGGTTTGATCCCTGGCACCACATGGTCCATCCACAAGCACAGAGGAGTCGGAAGTACTGGCTGTGATATAATGCTACCCATCCCATCACTAACACAGACACAGACACAGACACAGACACAGACACACACACACACACACACACACTCCCTACCTTGCCAACCTTAGCTAGAAAGAAGCAGGAGAGGAGGAGTACAAGCAATGACAATCTCAGTAACTTAGCAGGAAGCACAGACCAGAGAATGCCAGGCAGTGACCATCCCACTGACCAACCACAGGCCCTAATGAGTCAAGTGCATTGACTTCCTTTGATGCCAACACAATGCAGCAGATGGGGGTGGACACCCGCGAAGGGGGCCTGTGTTGGGCTCAGGTCAACTAAGTCAGCAGTTTCTTTTTTAAAATTTTTTTAATTTTTTATTATACCATCATGAGATACAATTACAAAAGTGTTCATAATTGGTTCTGAGCCATACAGTGTTCCAGCACCCATCCCTCCACCAATGCCCCATTCCCACCACCAATGTCCCCACATTCCCTCCCACCCACCCAGAGCCTGCCTCTATAGCAGGCACCTTATATCTTCCTCTCTTTCTCCCTCTCTTGTCTCTGTCTCTGTCTCTGTCTCTCTTTCTCTCTCTCTCTCTCTCTCTCTCTCTCTCTCTCTCTCTCTCTCTTCTTTTACACATTGAAGTCAGCAGTTTCACCTGCGCTAGGTGCCCGATTATAACTGTGAATTTCTTTCCCTAATTACTAAGTGAATGTTGGTTCTTGCTTGGGTGAAATGAAAAAGACATTCAGTCATGAAATCTGAAGTGACCCAAGTTATCCAAAAGAAGGGCTTTTTTGTTTTGTTTTTCATCCTTTTGAATGATGTTTCGGATCATTCCGGAACACCTTTTCTGGAGAGATGGACCAAAAGTCTGAGCATGTGCTTTGCATGCAGGAGGCCCTATTTACTCCCCAGCACCAGGGAACAAACACCCAGGAACAAACCCCCAAGCACAGATCCCCTTGGGAGTAACCCCTAAAGGCCAACCTAAAAACAAATAAACAAACACTTAAAAAGAAAAGCCAGAGCAATAACATAGTGGGTGGGGTATATGCCTTGCATGTGGCTGACCCAAGTTTGAACTTCATCATCCCATAGGCTCCCCTGAGCACCTTCAGGATTAATTCCTGAGTGCAGAGCCAGGAGAAACCCCTGAGCATTGCAGGGTGTGGCTGAAAAACAAAAAATAATAATAGATGTACTTTGCACTTTTTATTTTCTTATACCCTCATGATTTGAGATTCGCATCAGGGTAAATGAAACAAAACTGGCTTATTTTACTAAAATAAATAGAAAACCCCATCCCAAACAAAATGAAATAAAGTAGTCAAGGCTCTTTGAGTTTTGGGAGCTATAGAAACAAATATATGTAAATTTAATTATTTAAAACCCAAGCTCTGGAGGTCAGAAGTCAAAAGATGTCAGCAGGGCTGGATCCTTCTGGGAAGGCAAGAGGAAGAATTTCTTCCTGAGTCTCTCCTAATATCTGGTAATCAGAGGCAATCTCTGCCTTCCTTGGTTTGTAGATATGTGTATTCAGTCTCTGCCTCTTGTTTTCCAGTGAGCCCTTCCTTCTGTGTAACCTTCTCCTTTTCTACAATAATTGACACTGGGCCTTAACTCCTAGCCCAATCTTATCTTCACAGCCTTGCCTTTATTTCTCCCTTTCTAAATAAGATCAAGTCCACAGGACATATTTCTGGGAAGAAACCCATTGCTCAACCCAACACATTATTTTCAGGATGAATGATAAGGTCAATTTAAAAAAGCAAGAATAAAAATCCATAAATTAAAAGAAACTTGTTGGTTTTTGGGGGCTGGAGCGATAGCCCAGCGGGCAGGGTGTTTGCCTTGCACGCGGCCAGCCTGTGCTGGCCCGGGTTCAATCCCGGCATCCCATATGGTACCCCGAGCACTGCCAGGAGTAATTCCTGAGTGCAGAGCCAGGAGTAACCCCTGAGCATTGCCGGGTGTGACCCAAAGAAAAGCAAAAAAAAAAAAAAAAAAAAGTAAAAGAAACTTGTTGTTTTTTTGTTTGTTTTTGCTTTTTTTGGGTCACACCCAGTGCTGCTCAGGGGTTACTCCCTGGTGGTACTCGGGAGACCATCCAGGGTGAGAGGGATCAAACCCAGGTGAGCCACATGCAAGGCAAATGCCCTACCCACGGAAACTCAGGGGCTGCAGAGACACTACAGCATTTGGGCGTTAGCCTCGCACATAGCCAAACCATGTTCAATCCCTGACATTCTATACAATCCCTGAGAACAGAGTCAGGAGTAACCCTGAGCATGGTCAGGTATGGCCCAAAATTAAAAAAAAAAATTTTTTTTTTAAAGAAAGTTCAAAGACCTATCAGGGTTTTTTTTAACTGGGCAAAACTAATTTGCTGGAGATGTAGTTCCTGGAAAAGCATATCTGGATGATGAAACATTTTTAAACAGAAGGAAGAAAAGACTAAAAAAATATCTGGTTAAAAGTTACTTTAGGTGGGTGGGAGGGACAGGACTGTGATAAGGATATGAAAGGGACTTTGGGGATGTACAGGCTTCTTATCTGAGCCTAGGTGACAGTTACAAGGTCATTCGCCTCCTAACCCTTCATTCACCCATACATTTCTTCTCTTAAGTTTTCTGTATCTGTTTCCCCCTTTGGTGTTACAATAGAAATCTGGTTCAAACTGGCAAGAAAACACACACCTCTGAGCACACACCTTTCTTTTCCTTCCAGCATATTTTGCCTGAATCACATTGCTTGTTTTTTTTTTTTCTTTTCGGGTCACACCCGGCAATGCTCAAGGGTTACTCCTGGCTCTGCACTCAGCAATTACTCCTGGTGGTGCTTGGGGACCATATGGGATGCTGGGGATCGAACCGGGTCAGCCACATGCAAGGCAAACGCCCTACCCTCTGTGCTATCACTCCGGCCCTCACATTGCTTGCTAACTGAGCAGGAAGATCAGGTGGTTTGCAATCACAGTACAGTCTACTATGGCGACATTAGTACAGTCTACTATGGCGACTATGTTCCCCTCTCCATTTTAGTCGAGCCTAGTGGCCCCATCCAGGAGCTGCACTGGGGCCACCAGCCATACCATGAAGAGGCTCACAAGCGGCTGGGGAGGCTGGAACTCGGCTCGCCCGGGCCCAGCTGACTATGGGACCCCCCAGGAGGGCAGACGGGTTTTGGGAGTGGGCCCGTCACCTCTGGGGGTCCCGGAAGCAGCCAAATGAGACTCGCTCATCACACTACCACCATTTTGCTGTCCGGATGCTGGGAAACTGCCTCACGACCAGATTAACAGAGCAAAACCAGTTCGAGCCCAGGTCGCGTGGCCGCCTCCGCAGTGGTCCATTAAAATAGTGGAAACAGTAATGTCTTTTAATGCACTGCATTCCACAAAGAGCAGGAAAGTTTGGCGGGAGGGAGAGATAAAGAGGAGAGAAATGACATACAGAACCTGCCAAGTAGTTGAGGTGTGGGAGGGGGAGGGAGATGGGATCATTGGTGATGGGAGAAGGGTTTGGGTAGAGGGTCCGGCCCCAGTTATTTCTTTTTTTATGTGGACAACTGTTGGAACACTGTAGAACCAAATCTCTACATGAGCATCTTTCGATTGTATGTCTAAAATGGTGTAATGATATTTGGGGGAATAATAAAATAAAATTAAATTAAAAAAAAGAGACTATGGACAAGAGAGTTCTCTGTGCTGTAAATGCCCAAGAAGTCGAATGAAAGAGCAGAGATTGCTAATAATGGTTGTCTACATGGCATTGTTTCTCAAAGTGTGTTCCATGGACCTCCTGTGTTAGAATGGTCTCTCTTTGTGAATCCTGGGCTCTGACTTAAGCTTTGGGCTCAGTAGATGTTATTGAGAGCACTGCCTATGCTAGAAGTTTATTCTTGCTATTCGATCTTATTCATTTTATTTTTAAGGCCATATCTGGCAGTACTCGGGGACAACTCAGTACTTGGGGTAGGGGCAGGGGTGATGGCTGAGATGCTCAGAGAACCATGTGGTGCCAGGGGATTGTACCTGGGTCTCTTACATGCAAAGCATGAGCTTTAGCCTGCAGAGCTTCTTTCCAAGTCCTAGTTTATTTTGACACACGGCAGCTCCATCCAAACTGCACTGTCCAACCAAAGGAACAAAGGCTAGTAAGTTTATACTGATAACTAAACCACTTCTTGGAGTAACAATAATGGTCAATTTTGTACTAGAAATCTTATTTGTGAATGATG
>JAJIBD010013716.1:0-10000 GCA_021461705.1 Cryptotis parvus
TAAGAAAAGTTGACGACCACTGCTCTAAACCACTAATTGTCTTGGTTACAAAGCAGCAGCTGCTCCAATTGGTAATTTATCTGCAGTCATTTGATCAAACTAGAAGCCTGAAGAAGCCCACACCTACTCTTCAAGGGATATTCATACAAAAACTCACATTAACAAAGCACACCCTTGTAGCTTCTTTCCAAAGCACAAAATGGTGCTTTAGATGGTATTAGTGTCACAAATTTGCACCAAAACTACTGCTCTCCCTTGAAACATACTTGCTGATAGAAACACACATACATAGACACTCAGACACATATATCCATGTGTACGCACATTTTCAAAATCACATATGCACATGACTACAACCATTTTTTTATAATTACAAAGGTAACAACAGGTACCTTCTCAATAGGTAAGTACTACAGTGAGATGATTAAAGTAATCTCAACTCCTAGAGATAATCAAAGCAATTTGGAGTGTATCCTTCTCTTTCTTTCTCTGAACTTATGCAAATATATATAATTATTCACCAAGAAAATGTAGATCTAAAAATAAAATCCTAATTAATTTTGTTTTTCAGCAATGTGCAGTTAACACTACATTTTGGGCATTCCTTCAACTTCCATAAGAATATAACTCTTTGGGGAGCAGAAGATCTTCCAAGCAATTTTCAGTAGGTCTGGGAGCCACTTCTGATGATACTTGGCCTACTAGATCAGCAATTCAATGCAAGAACCAAAGAATATGGGTCTCCTGGGCTTTGCAGTGCCAAAGACCACCAGGACCCCCTGGGGTGCTGTAGAGAAACCTGTCAGGTCCATACTTGGACATACTTGGGTTGGGCAGAGGGATACAGTTTGTGGGGTCTGGGATCTAACCCAGTTTGGGCACATGCAAGGCACATGTCTTAACCCCTGTACTCTGGCTGTGGATATCTTTTTAATAGCTGCATACACTGATGCTTAATCCACATCTATACCCCTATGTGTGTATGCAAACAGACACACACACGGTGAACACTGGCACTGCTCCAAGGTGGCTAAACCTGCAGTGACTCTCTGTGTGGTTCCACTCATACCCACCACATCCTAGCCTGGGTATCACCAACAGACAAAAGGCATTGCACCTGGCCCAAGCTGAGTATCAGAAGAGGCTGTAAGGCTGCATTTCCCCGGCCTGCACCCAGACCTTCAGGGTAAAGCTCTTTACCCTGGAAATGTGGACTAAGCTCAAGGCACAACAAGCACATTTAGAAGCTGCTATGGTGAAGGGAGGAGAGAGAGCAAATTTAGTACCCAGTAAGAAATCAGGTCTCCTGGTGCCACAACAAGAGACTGGAGTTCCAGCCAGAAACCTGGGTTTCAGCCCAGATCTAACATCGACTCACTAGATGACCCCAAACAAGTCCCCTCTGTGCTTTGTTTTCTCTTCCATAAAACAAGGGTGTCAGCACTGGCGTTCCCAGGTCCTTCCTGGACACACAGTAGGTTTGACTCCTCTCTGTGCTGGGGGAGCCCTCTCTCATTCATTGATTCTCCCCCTTGATTTCAGCCACTCTCCTTCAGATCTAAGGGTCAAAGGGAAGAAGCTGCTTAGGTCAGGGCGGGGGCTAGGCCTGACAGTGGAGGCTGTCCTGGAGGTCAGAACCAGGCTGGAGTTTCCTAAGCCAGCGCAGAGTCACCACCTCCTCCTCAGGGGGAAGTGCTGTTGCTGCGCTTTGGAACCATACCACCAGTAAGTATCCTGGTGACACCAAGCAGTTTCTTCTCAACATAAGAAGAGATCTGATTTCAGCCAGCTCTAAGCACTTTCTCCTTACTGAGCACTACTGAACTGTGGGCCCTTTCAGCGTAGCTTCTACTATTGATTCATCTGTGTTTCTTTTTAAAGAAATTTTTACTTTATTTACATACCTTGATATTCAGAGATGTTCACAATACAGTTGTTTCAGGTATTCAATATTCCAACACCAATCCCACCACCAGTGTGTCCTTACTGCCACCAAAGCTCCTAGCTTCACACCCATGACACCCCCCCACCCGGCCAAGCCTGCTCACTGAGCAGGCACTAATTAGTTTACTTTATATTGCTTATTAAAATATATATCTCGCAATGGTGTTGCTAAAGTCATGACCATTTTTTACTAAGCTGTTATGTGCAAATTGGACCATCTCTGTTATTGCTTTCACTTATTGAACTTAGTGGGCTTCTACTCAATTTTTTAACAAAGTTGTTCAAGCTAATTTATTGCAGACATTCAATATTCAACCCCAATCCTACCACCATTGCAACTTCCCACCATCATTATATCCAATTTTCCCAATCACTGCTTTTGGCTGCCCCTATAGCAGACCCTCAATAATTTATTTTATATTACTAGTTATAGATAGTTTGCTCAAAGTGATCAAGAAATGTTTTCTTAGAAGAAAGTTAGCAAAGATTGTTCAGTTTCACCATGGAACCATAAAGCTCTTGTATAAGAAAATTACTTTATGTTGCTACAGGATAGGCATTGTGAGTATATATTTTGTTATTGGCTGCCTTCTACTTTATATACATTAAATATGAGATGTCCAGGAATTCCAAAAATTCTAATGGGGTAATAAATTCGAAGTTAAATTTTTTTTTTTTGCATCACACCCGGCAATGCTCAGGGGTTTCTCCTGGCTCTGCACTCAGGAATCACTCCTGGCAGTGCTCGGGGACCATATGGAATGCCGGGGATCAAACCCAGGCCGGCACAGGCCAGCCGCGTGCAAGGCATATACCCTACCCACTGGGCTATCGCTCCGGCCCCTTGAAGTTAAATTTTTAACTGGGTAAGGACTCGGGGGCATGGGTATGACTCCCTGGCCTTCTGGAAGAATACAGAAATGGGAGGAGGTAGCCCATCCCAACTCCATAAAAGTCTGGAGATTTTAGTCACAAAACCCACATACCTGAGTTTTTCAATGAATTAATTTCTGGGTGGAGTTTATCTAAGCAGAAGAGTTCAGCCTTGAATATGGTGGCAATTGTGGAATGTATTTTTGGATACTGGAGGTTTTTGGATACTGGAGCCTGTTGGAGGAAAGGCCTAACTAGCTAGGTCAGGAGCTTTGCTGTTTTATCCACTCACAGCTTAATCTATTTACATGTTCTTAAACCAGGGTTCATACTAATGAGATCTCTCTTCTTTGTAAACACTGATGGAGGGTTTGACAACTACAGAAGTCACCTTGACTCTGAATTAGTAACTTCTGACTACTAAGACTTCTATGTTTTTTAGATTGAGCACAGCTCCTCTTTATACCCTCTGGGACAATTAGAATTTACCAGGAGACTACCACCCTGGCTACGTTAAGACTAACATTTGCGATTATAGGAAGGATTATACTAGTTTGCCCTCTAGCAGACGAGTGTGACCCTTTCAGTATATAGAGAACAAGATACTCAGAATAACCCTGGTGCAGATAATAAATAAGAAGGACCTTGTGGGTACCATGGTACCATCTAGATTACATAAAGCCCATGAAATTAAGATGTATTACCTTATACCAGCACCCCCTCTTTCTCTCCAGTGTTTTACATAAGAAATAATCTCATATGGTCCCCTGCGCACCACTAGAAGTGACTCCTGAGCCAAGAGTAAGAAGTAACCCCTGAAGTAACCCCTGAGCATCACTGGGTGTGACCCAAAAAGCAAACAAAAAAAGTATTAAACAAACTACAACCAAATTTCCTGACATCACTCCCACATCTGTCCATCTTTAACTGGTATTTTTTGTACTCTCCCTTCCCCCACAACAATGAAAGGAGAGAGGGAAAGTTTCACTCTATCTTCCACTAGCATGGACCAGCTTCCACCACCATCTGATTGGTTATCACATTGGACTGGAAGAAAAGAGCAGAAAAGAGAGAGAAAATTAAAGGCAATTTCCTGGTGACTCTGACTTTCCTTGAGACAGATTTCTGAGTGAAATGGAAGCCATAAAAGTGAGTGCTCTGCACCTTTATCAAAGATTAAATGCTATGCAGCTGTTAGGAAAAATGAAGTCATAAAATTTGCCTATAAATGGATGGACATGGAGAAGATTATGTTGAGCGAAATTAGCCAGAAGGAGAGAGACAGATACATAATGACTGCATTTATTTGCATGGCATAAATATATATATACATATTATGATACCAATATCCAAGGTCAAGTGAAACATATATCAGGAGATCTTGTCAAAAGTGGAAATTATCACAAACGTGTGGGAGTCAGAGATTAGGTAAGACAGAAAATGGAACAGTGTGCTAATAATTGTCAAGGGTACTAATGCCAACCTAGAACTGAGCATTAAATAGAGGCAAAAGGATACACATGCCAACCTCTTAATGTATGTTCTGTAATCCATAGTCTGGAAGGGAAGGAAAAGAGAAAGAGAGAGAAAGGGAAAGAAATAAAGAACCTGCCATGGAGGGGGCTGGGAAAGGGGGAGGGAACCGGGGACGTTGGTGGTGGGAGATGGGCACTGGTGGCGGGATGGGTGCTAGAACACTGTATGACCAAAACCCAAATATGAACTTTTAATTGTATATCTTTTTATTTGTATATCTCATGGTGGTATAATAAAATACTTAAAAAAAGTGAGTGCTCGGCCTCCTCTCAAGCCTACCAAGGAGCAGATGCCAGCCCCGAGACTCCTTATGAGTCTGCTGGACATATTTAATCCAAGGCTTGCCTAACTGGTCTCAGCATTCACTGTTGAGCGGGGCTGGTCCCCTGGAAGAAGCTGGGACCATCCAGTTCTGTTATTGGCACAACCTCTGAGTATTGACTGATCCAAAGATTATAGCTGAGCAAACAAGAGCCCGTTAATTTTTAATGGCACTCTGTTAGAGGGGAAAGCTGCTTCTTTAGTCTATACACAATAATGACTAAGTCAGAAGAAATATTCAGTCCTTGTCCAGCAGTCAAAGTCCATTTTGCTAGGCTTCCTGGCCCAGGCTGGACTTTCAAAAGCAGCCCCACTCCTCCCATTGTGAGAGAGGTAAGAGGATTGAGGAGTCACTCTGGATCAACATGAGACCCAGCTGGACAGTTCTTGTCCTCCGATGATTTGAAGTCTTTGATGTTTTGGTTCTGGGCTCAGTATTAGGGCCTTTGTTCTAACCAAGTGTGTTTTTCCACGGCCCCCTGTTCACAAGAAGTCACAACTCACCACAGATACCCTCATATTCAAGCCCTCTGTTCCCAGCAGTGACTTCACCACAGCACACAAGGAGCACCAGGAAGTGCACAGAAGGTGTTTCAGCCCTTTTTTCTTTCCCTAGCCCCTGGAGTTGGTTTCTTATGTATTCATTTACTGAGCAAACATTTATTCACCAACTATGTACCAAGCTCATTTTGCACTGGGGTTGCAAAATGAAGTGGGTCATGGCCTCTGCTTCTAGCCGACCAAGCCAAAAGATTCTATACTGGACTGTGCAGATTCTATATTAGTCAGTATGACGGTGGCCAGAGTCCTGCCCACAGCGGTAATGCCAGAGCCAAATGGCACCAGTCACTGCCAGGGCCCTCTTGCTCTATTCCAATTATCTGATGGATGGTAAGGTTGCAACTTGAACCAAAGTGCAGCCCAGCTTTTTGCCTCCAGTGTCATTATTGCTCTCTCCATCTGCCTGCCAGCCCCCTCCTAGCCCATCAGCACCTCCCACATTTAAAAGACTGAGAAGACTCCATCCTAGGAGACTCCACCCTAGGACATATTTTTTTTTTAATTTTTTATTTTTACAATTACAAAGATATACAATTAAAAAGTTCATATTTGGGTTTTGGTCATACAGTATTGCAGCACCCATCCCGCCACCAGTGCCCATCTCCCACCACCAACGTCCCCGGTTCCCCCCCCCAGCCCTCCTCCATGGCAGGTTCTTTTTTTCTTTCCCTTTCTCTCTCTTTCTCTTTTTCCTTCCCTCCAGACTATGGATTACAGAACATACATTAAAGGGTTGTCATGTGTATCTTTTTGCCTCTATTTAATGCTCAGTTCTAGGTTGGCATTAGTACCCTCGACAATTGTTAGTACACTGTTCCATTTTCTGTCTTACCTAGCCTCTGACTCCCACACGTTTGTGATAATTTCCACCTTTGACAAGACCTCCTGATATATGTTTCACTTGACCTTGGATATTGGTATCTTAATATGTACCTATATATTTATGTTATGCAAATAAATGCAGTCATTCTGTATCTGTCTCTCTCCTTCTGGCTAATTTTGCTCAACATAATCTTCTCCATGTCCATCCATTTGTAGGCAAATTTATAACTTCATTTTTCCTAACAGCTGCATAGTATTCCATTGTGTAGATGTACCAAAGCTTTTTTATCCAGTCATCGATTTTCGGGCACTCTGGTTGCTTCCAGATTCTGGCTATTGTGAATAATGCTGCTATGAACATAAAAGTAGGGATGGTGTTTCCGCTGCGTATTTTTGGCTTCCCAGAGTAGATTCCCAGGAGTGGTATGGCTGGGTCAAATGGGAGTTCACTGAAATTTTTGTTTGTTTTAAGGCCATATGTGGCTGTATTTATGGCTTAATTCTTGTTCTGCACTTAGGTATCACTCCTATTGGGTCCCAAAAGACCATATGTGATGCCAGGAATAATACCCAGGTCAGCCGCATGCAGACAATTATCTTATCCACTATACTGTCTCTACAGCCTGAGACTGAAATCTTTTAATCAAGATAAATACAGTTAGAATATTTCTGAAAAGCATCTTTTTTTTTGCTTTTTGTGTTACACCTGGCATACTCCTAGCTATGCACTCAGGAATTACTCCTAGCATTGTTCAGAGACCCATATGGGATGCTGAGGATAGAACCTGGGTCAGCCAAGTGCAAGGCAAATGCCCTCCCTGCTGCACTATCACTCCAGCCCCAATTTCTGAAATTTATCTAACCTGATAAATTTGTGAAAGAATTTTTTTTCTGTTCTACAAATGTTTACTTAGCAACAGCCATGCGGCTTGATGAATAGTTAGCTTTGATCAGAATTATGGGCCTTCCTGATTTTGCCAAAACTAACAATAATCCAAATCTGCATAGAGTTATTTTATAAGCATAAATTCCTTAGAGTGAAAGGCAAATAAAAGAAATGGAGAAGACTTGGAGACCCCAAAGAACTGCAAACCAAAACAAGTGATGGCTGTTGGAAGATGAATAAGATGTTGGATGTGGATTAACTCTTGCCTAGGACAGGTGTATATCTGGGGGGTCAGGGTCAGGTGGAGGAAACATTACAGGTTTCTAAGGAAATATAGAATCCAGGAGAGGTACCACTAGAGGTCAGCTCCTGTGCACAGGACCAGGAATAGCTGCTGATAACCACCAGGTATGGCCCAAACCCTGCCCTACTAAAGAGTAGAATACAGGAGAAGGAACAGCACTTTGTGGTGGCAGAGTAGCTAAACTAAAGATCCAGTCAGAAAGCAGGGACTGATCAAACCCTGAGCTCACCAGGAGCAGGGGCTGCACAAACCCACTGGCAAACCAGATCTGAGTGAAAATTAGGAGCAGTCACTCAGCTATATGCCATCACTTTAGAATGTGCTTAGAAATTGCCTTGCAACAATATGGGCATTCCTCCAAAAACTAGATATTGAGCTCCCATTTGATCCAGCAATAGCACTCCTGGGAATATACCTGAGAGACCGAAAACGCATAGCAGAAACACTATCTGTACTTCTTTATTCATCTCTGCACTATTCACTATAGCTAGAATCTGGAAACAACCTAAATGCCCAAGAACAGAGGACTGGCTAAAGAAACTGTGGTTCATCTACACTATGGAATACTATGCGGCTGTCAGAAAAGATGAAATTATGAAATTTACCTGCAAATGGATGGACATGGAGTCTATCATGCTGAGTGAAATTAGTCAGAAGGAAAAGGATAGATATAGAATGACTGCATTCATTAATAGGATATAAATAGATACCAGCGCTTTTACTAAGTGTGGGAAATGGTAACGGCAGATTTAAACTCACCATTGAATATACACAAAGAGACTTAAGTGATAAACTCTAATATCTGTAGGGCTAGCCACAATGTGTAAAAGAAGAGGGAGAGAGTTGCAGAGACAGAGAGAGAAAGAGAGGAAACGGGGCTACCTGCTATTGAGGCAGCCTGGGGTGGGCGGGAGGAGGTGGGGTACATTGGTGGTGGAAATGGGGCACTGGTGGAGGGATGGGTGCTGGAATTTGTATTACCAAGAACCAATTATGAATACCTTTGTAATTGTATGTCTCACAGTGGTATTATAAAAAATTTAAAAAAAGAAAAAAAAAGAAATTGCCTTGCTACATATCACACCTGCTCTGAAATTCCACACAGAGAAGACAAGTATGAGGCTTCTGAGACTCAGCTAACTCACTGACAAACAAATTTAGGAGGAGGAGAAACAAGGAGTCAAGTCTCAAGGCCGTGGTACCGGTAAAAGAAGGAAACGACCTCAGCAACTTGGGTAACTACAACTGGCACCCTAATAATTGAGGGTGTCACAGGTAATTTAGAATCTAGGGATTAAGCATTGAGATAAGAATCTCCCAGGACTGGGGAAGAGTTCAAAGGGTAGAGCATGGACGTTGCATGTAGGAGCTCAGGAGTTAATCCCCAAAATACAAGTTCCCCAAGAACCACAAGGAGCAACACCCATGTTCCATGACAGAAGTAGCCAATTATAAAAAATAGTGTAGTCATGTGCATATGTGATTATGAAAATGTGCATACACATGGACATAGGTATCTGAGTCTATGTATGTGTGATTCTATCAGCAAGGATGTTTCAAGGGAGAGCAGAACTTTTGGTGCAATTTTCAGACACTGGTACCATCTAAAGCACCATTTTTATAAGCACTCCTGGGTGTGACCACACCACCTCTGAAATAGAAAGAAGAATCACTGACATTAATAGGCAGGGGAATTTCAGACCCACAAGGAGGCAGAGTACTAGTTGGGGGAGGTTCCAGATCACATGGAAGACCCCACAGATGCCCTCACTACTCCCATTTGAAGGGCACTGGCCGGTTTGAATGAGACCCTGGTGAGTTAGCTTGGAGGCAATATTTCATGATGGAAACTTTACTTTTGTCAAGGTGATCCCCGTAAAGAACATCTAGAACAAGGATTGGCCAGACATCATGATCCTGGGCTATGCCTCAAGCCTCCAGGGGCCTGGATCCCAGACAGCAGCAAAGGTCTTGTTTGTCCATGGACATTCTATGGCATATAAAGTAGGCTAACTTTTTAAGGTTCTCAAGGAAGTTTCCAAAACAGTAATGGTTCTGGAAGCAAGAAATCAGAGTATTGGGAGAAGGGCGTATTGAGAAGTAAGTTATTGAATACCTACTATGTACTAGTTTCTTTTTATATGCATTATCTTCCCTGTTTTCTTTTACATTAGGGACCTACCAAGATGAGCTGGGGCCACCAGGGCAAAGAGAGGTATGGAGTGCCAGAAGTTAAACTTGGGGTCTCAAACATGTCAGGCACGCACCTAACCCCTTTGAGCTATTGTTTTTGTTTGTTTGTTTGCTTTTACGATGAGTTTGTTTTGATGTCATAACTGGCAGTGTTCAGTTCAGTGCTCCAGAGGTAGGCCCTCGGTCTGTACTCAGTGGCCATTTTCAGCAGTGCTCAGGATATTGTGCAATTACAGAGATCAAACCTGTCTTCCTCCATGCCAAGTATGTCTCAAGCCATTGAGCTCTCTTCTCATCCCCTACATCGTTGTAGTTTTCTTTTCCCCACTTTAACACCATGGTTTAACATCATGGTGCCTGATGATTTGTTACAAGCATTCAATATTCCTGTACCAATCCCACCACCACTGTCACCTTTCCTCCACCATTGCCTCCATTCCCAACCACACCTCAAGTCTGCTCCCATAGCAAGCCCACAATAATTTATTTTATATCACTTGTATCACTTGTCTTCCTGTTGTTTATCAATTTTCTCGAGGGGGCGCCAGTAACGTCTCCAT